>OMNV01009245.1:90998-103750 GCA_900303265.1 Brotula barbata | reverse complement strand
AGGACAAAAACACAAGAGGCTCAATGAAAGAGAAAAAGAGGAAAGAAGCAGCTGTGTGGGGGAGGATGAGAGTGAGCGGAGGATTTGGTGGACAATGGACGGAGACGGAGTTTGTAATGGTTTTCACTATTTCAGTACGGCCGTACGTGTCGCAACGGTGGCTAAGTTTGGATAAGCGTGGATATGAGAGAGAGAGAGAGAGAGAGGGAGAGGGAGAGAGACATACTGTATATTAGACTTGGATGTACCAAATACAAAATTGCCTGGCAGGCTAGTCACTCACACACACACACACACACACACACACACACACATACAGAGAGGCTGGCATCACGTCCACTTCTAACTGAAGTGAAAAGTGAAAATTATAAATTCTGCCATAGCTCAGTGGTTTGGAGTCCTGTATCTATTTTGGATGCTTTTATTAATCCCTCCTCAGTGGCGCATTTACAAGAATTCATGCAAATTCAAAAAATGCGGCGGACAAAGTAACCATAATTTCCACCATAGAATCCTCCAAGTCACAGCTCCTTTTAGCACTCAGGTCAAAAGGTTGTGACCTGTACAGCCGTACTGAGAGGTGTGATGCTATGTTGATGAATCATTCATTCATCCATCCATCCATCCATCCATCCATCCATCCATTCCTTCATTCATACTCCCTCCATACCTGCTCATCTTCGCGGTCGTGGTACTAGTTGTAGTGTTCAATATGAATGTGTTCATCTGTGAGTTAAAGATAAATTACATATAAATGAAATAAGAATGTAGGAAAATAACATGAAAACAACAACAACAACAACAACAGAGAGAGAGAGAGAGAGAGAGAGCAAACAAATACCCACAACGTATCAATATATACAATGGAAAGAGTCAGTCTGAATCCTGATCCAGATTATGGAAGAATCATGGAGTCAGTAAGAGAGAGAGAGACACTGAAACTAAACTCTCCTAGTCCTCTGCTGCATCCAGTCTCTTCTGTTCTCCTTAAACTGGGTGATCCTTCAGCACAGGTGGTCAGAGTCACCCTGAATCTCACTTCGCTTGGCCGGGCTAATGTGGAGCACAGCTGTATCCTCACACGGGTTGAGTACCCAGTGAACCGAGAAAGTGCTGGAAGAAAGCAGGGCACTGGAGGAAGATCTGACCCAACATGTGTCAAAGATGGGGAGTACAGGCCACAGGTGCTTACGTAACCAAAAGACCGTGACTCCAGTGTGCTGATCTGACAGTGAACGCTATTCAAGTCAGGCCCAGCTCATAGTATAAAATTCTATACTTTAACTACTTAACTTTTGTCTAAACAGGTTGGTTACATGATGTGTTAGACTGGGAGATAAACATAAGATAAAAAATAGGTTAGATCTTGATTTGTAAACTTTGGCAAAAATCTAAACCTGTACTATGCTTTTAGCTTCTTTGGTTCGAATCAGTCTGTGTTCTGTGTTTTGACTTGATTGATTAAATGTGAAGTTCAAACAGAACACAACACAGAGGACAAAAAACTTAACTTGAAGGGAGCCATGTGTGGGATAAGTAATGAATAAAAATAATAACAATAATACTGAACAATGTTAGGAAAATTAGCTGTAGACAATGCTTGAGACCTGGTTCAGTAAGAGGTGTGGTCAAAGTCCTGGAATATTTTGAGAATTCTGTTTGAAATGTAATATCGTACATTGTGTTTACTGTATTTAAGGAGTTTGTGTTGCATTTGGGCTCGGATGCTTGGGATGTGGGAGGGATGGGGTTTGAGATGGGGCGCCAGGGTCACCTCTGTCTAATTTCACCCAGAACGCCAAGTAAGCCAGCTGCCGTTTTGTCACCAAATTTGTGTCCTAATGTGTGGAAGATGGACCGGTGTGGAATAATCTCAGGCTGTGTCTGTTTGATGTTGGCATTTAACGTCCGTCCAGAGAAAGGTCCTCACGGCGCTCACAAAGATGATGCGTACAATAGATATGCAGATGAGCAAAGTGTTTGTGCGTGTGCGTGAATAGATTACTGCGTCGGAGGGAGAAGAGTAACAATACCGGGAGCTTTTGTGGTGTTTAAATAATTATGGAAGGTAACAAATGCACAACAAAAAGGATAGAAAAGATTAAAAAAAAAACAAAGGGAAACTCATTTGATCATGGTGAAATTTTCAAATATTCTCTCATTGTCTGCCCGCAATCATTGACTTCACAATTTTTACACTTGACCAGTTCCATTTTCAAGCCGCAGTCCTCACATTAGATGTGATAGTTTGGAAAAATAATAGTTTTGACCGCAGCGGAGCAGATTGGAGGTGAGGAGGACATTGGCTCGTTGTGAATGAAGGACACTGTGGCTCATCCCATCAGAGAGCCTTTTTGTTCCATCACACTGTGTTAATCTTACCTTTTACTTTGATGAACCAAAGCCAGACTATTTTTAAAAAGCCTGAGAAAAAACACAATGTGCCAAAATGATGTTGTTGTTTACTCCAGCTGTTCTATCTGCTTCACTGTGTCCATCATCAGATGGATGAAAATAGATGATAATAGAACACTGGAAGCAAATGTTATTGCAATAAACGTAAATAAACTTTGTCCTGGACATGCTGTAAAACACAGGGGTTTTTCAACTGGTGATCTGCGGAGCCCTGGTTGTCCGTGGATGTATTTCAGGTGGTCTACGACGATGACGAGACAATTCATCACCTTGTGAAGTTCTGGCCGGACTGTCGAGCAGAATTTCCAGATCTCAATGCAAAGCATAAAACTCCATCTCTCAGTCTGACATAGCTTAAGAATACAGACAGGGCTGGACTGGAGACAGGAAATGACCCCTGACTGTCCCTGTCCACCAATGGACTGACAAGAAGAGACAGATTGGTCCTCGTTCTTTAAATTAACAAATTTTCTTCAACATCTGATTCATATGACACCCAATTTGTTTATATCCTGGTAATCCTGAGTTATTGAATGTCCACCATGTAATGGTGAGCACAGGCACGGACATGATGGACAACACAGGACGAAAAGCCAGCAGATGCAGGACCAGATAGAATTTATCCATGGGAACAATCCCAGGAATGAAGGCTATGAATCTGGAGGCAGATGTGTTCCCACAGGTCTGAAAAGATGGAAATGTGATGGAAGACAAAGGAAAAAAAAAACAATGTTTTGTATTGAAGAGCCGCCTGGGTGACTCAGATTCTGACTCAGTTTGAATAATAACGACAAGCATGGAAGCATTTAGACGGCAGACCTATACATTCATATGTGTTTGTGATATAAAATGCGTTTGTCTGTGAGGATTCTAAGTCAGTGAGGTCACGGTTATTTAAAGAAGGTTCAACCGAGGGTGGCTGGCCCGAGAACTGAAGAAACCTCGAGGATGAGAGGCCAAAGTAACTCCAACCCCTTTGGATAAATATGCATAGAACCTGTGCACATAAGAAAAACCAAGAGAACAGAACCTTTAGTTATTTTGATGCAAATTGCAGGATTTTTCAAAATTTTTATCAAGACCACAAACTACAAAATACATTGTTTTACAAAATACTATCCCTAATGTAGACAAATAAGGTGAGAAAAGGGCCGGATAATGTCCACCTGCTGTTTGCGGCCCTCTGACCCTCTGAGACCGGGACCAACGAGCGGTAACTCCGTCACCTGTGTGTAACACACAGCTGTTACAGTTTGTAACTGTTGAATCAGGCGGAGAAAAGTTTACCTACTGCCGTCACTCTAATTGTCCTGTTTCTCTGTTTTCTCTCTCAGATCTGTTTTCTAAACCTGGACCATCAGAAAACGGATCATCGAGATGATAAAAGTATCAAGGTGGGCAGAACCCTCCTCCTCCTCCTCCTTCATTTTGTCCCTGTTCTCCTAATCTCCTCTTGCTCTCTCTTCCCTTCCTGCCAACATCTCTTCTCCTTGTTCCTGGTGTTTTATATGTAAACATTGGCTCCATTGCCATGGAATCAAGATCATTAGCCTAATTACCGTGTTGATTTGTTAAGATCATGTACAGAGTTGTGCGTATGGTTGTAGCAGTGGTGGGGAATCATTAATCATTTTACATCATGCAAGACTTCTCACAGGAAGGATTTGATAATTACATTAAATGTGAGAGTCTAGCACATCATGTCCTTTAAAAGTATTTTGTTATCATGTGACATCATACCTGGAATCTCTCCTGCAGAAACTGGCCATGGTATCTCCAGACCTGCCAAAACTCCTGGAATCACTAACTGTCCACCGACCCAAAGAAAATGAGATCCTACTGCTCGGGGGCCTCGAAGCCCCAGACTACCGGCAAACACAGCCACACACCCCCTCTCAGGTGAGTCTACCGCCATGTATTCAAATCCTTGCATGTGTTATAAAGCAACCGGCACACACCGTTCTTTTGTATGGCAATTTTAGACTTGAATTTGATTTATATTTGAATCCTTTGTGCCAAGAAAGACCAAAAACCAAGATATCCACCCCTCCAAAATTAACTTAAATAATGCATCCTCCCCTTGCTAACTCTCGAGCGCATCTGCACAAGCAAATTTTTATTCAACTGACACATGAAAACAGCTGGAATCGCTGTTTTATCCAACTTAGTACCTCACCCTCGCCTACACGCATGCATGCAGTGGTGGATAAAGTTCCTCAATTATCAAGTATCAATAATTTATTTACTTAAACTGTGTTTCCTTTTAAGGCTGTTATTGAGTCTGCAGAAACCAATTAATTAGAACCAATGATTTTTATAAAAATATGCGGGGGGGGGAAACAGGCTTAAAGATATAAACAAATACTTTCGTCTTTATTTGAATCATAATTTGTGACTTCTAATATGTGTGTGTGTTTGTGTTGATGCATCGTGTGTTTATTATCGGTGTAAAGACGTACACGTGAGGCTCTGGATGTTTCAGTATGTGCTGTGCTCGTGTACGTGTATGTGTGTGTGTTTGTGTTGATGCATCGTGTGTTTATTATCGGTGTAGAGACGTACACGTGAGGCTCTGGATGTTTCAGTATGTGCTGTGCTCATATACGTGTCTTTGTGTGTGCATGCGTAATAGGTTTCTGTACGTGTTTCATCAGGGCCTGCAGCAGCAGCAGCAGCGAAATACAGACGTATGCCTGGTTCAGTGTTCAGGCCAGAGAAGCTCCACCCAACCTGACGGTGTCATCTTTGAGATCAACAAATTCCTGATTGGTCTACAGTGGGGAAAGGAAAAACAGCTGCAGCACGGCCCAGCAGCCCTGCAGCGCGTCGACGATGACACCAATCGCTCCATCTCTTCCATAGAAGAAGACTTCCTGACTGCATCAGAACACCTGGGAGATGACAGCGAGGACGACGGCTTCAGAAATGGTGAGTATCGTTTACTAATGCTTTCTTGGAACAAACATGCACAGAGAAACACGAAGATCACACTGAGCTTCAAAGTGCTCATCAGATCTTCAGGTATCGTCTGAAAGCCTTTTTCTAATTGAGACTTTGCCATTATTCACATTTGCATGATTCACTACATCAAGATTGCAAAGACACACTCACCTCTCCTTCCTACGATGACTATGAGGCTTTTTGTGGCCACATTATGAACGGAGATCATTTGAAGTAGCCGAAGGCATTTGTGTTCCCTGATGCCTGCTGAACTCACATTTATTTCAATGTTTAGTTACAAACATGACACAGGTGTAGCACAGTAACACAAGTTTTAATAGTTACTGCACCCATGTACCCTAAATAGATACAATTTTGTCTTTACGTGCAGCTAGAATCCAAACGCTTTACACTCAAAACCTTGTTGCATTTTCCTTCAAGATGAAATAGATAAATGTGGATTTTAGACAGAAGAACCCTTTCACTCAGAAGTAACACAATTAAGGAATATGAAAAGTGCTGATATGCAAGTAAGCCCGTTTAGTATTTGAGTCACGCACATGCCCAGTGTGGTGCGGCCAGATAGTCCTTCTTTTAAATATGAATACACACAGCACAAAGTCCTTATTTTCTCCCAGGGATGCTTCAGCTCAAAGACTTCCATGATGACTAAACATACATTTAATTATTTGCATAGTGGCCCCAAGTTGATGAATAAAGTCTCTTAGACGTGGAAGGAGGAGAATAATATCAAACAAGCCACGGCCTCTTTCTTGGTAAAACGAGGTCATATTTTCTTCAGGTTGTGACACTTGGGAAAACGTTGATGGACTCTAACCACCTGAGACAATTTCATTCTCTCTCTTTTTCTCTTTCTTTCCACAGAGTCAGACAGCGGCGGCCCAGCAGAGAACATGGTGGAGGTTGCACAGAAGCACTACGTCAGACTGGCATGTCAGAGGGGACAGCGTGTCCACTGTCAGAACAAGGAGGATTCTGAAGCGAAAAAGGAGTGGGTTTCAAGGGCCAGTAACCACACAAAGGAGTCGGCTGGCCACTATGCCACCAACCTGGCTGAGTCAGTACTGCAAGATGCCTTCATACGTCTCTCTCAAGACGAAACCTCCTTTGTGTCTGAGGCTGCCTTCAGCGTGTCTCTCTCTAGCTGTGCTTCCAACCCCACTCGCCCTTCACAGAGAAAAGACACCTCTCAGCGCACCTGCTCTTTTGAGCTCCCTAAGATTGTCATAGTTCAAAGCCCGGACAGTTCTGACGGGGCTGCAGAATGGCCAGGGACCCACGTGTCTCACGTGCCCGACCAGGATATCACGGGCAAATCCCAACACGTGCCAGAGAGCGAGACGCAAACACACATTCCTCACCGCAACGGCGGTCACGCATCCAAACACGTGGAGGTGGCCTTGGCTTGTGCCGCCAACGTCATCGGTACCATCAGTACGCCGCAGCTGACCGAAAAACTCAACATAGAATCCGCCTCAGAGGAGGACATGGAGGAGGAGCTAGGGGGACCAGAGGAGAGAGGGGACTACTCCTTCTCCTCGGCCATGTGTGGCATGGCTCAGGTGGCCGGGGCTGTAGCAGCAGTGGACCTGACAGAGGAGTCGGGGGAGGGTGGTTATTCCGACGCTGATTCTAACGAAGTCTACACAGCATCCCGGGTGCTGATGTCTGCTGCGGAAGCCTCCACAGCATTCACACTCCACTGCAGTGTGGCAGAGGGAACTAGCGTTGAAGCATTTCAAGCCAACATTGCAGAAGTCTTGCACAGGGAAGCAGCCGAGGTGCTGAGTCAACCGCAAGGCTACAAAAGTGTATCACACTTACTGGAGACGACCCAGAGAAAGATATTAGAGGGCATCACATGTCCAAAAAGATCCAACGTGGATGAAAGAGAGGTGGATGACTTCATTAATGAGGTGTCAGAAAGTCTATTTAAATGTGCTTTAGAAAAAGCACGAAGGAAAAAGGAACTGGGGGGTGCTGGAAAAGATACCCCAGACCTTCAGGGGTTTCTGAAGGACAGTATAAACTCTTTGCTGTTTGATATTCTTTGCCTGACACAGACAAAAATCAGTCACTTTTCCGGAAGTGATCAATGGTCGTTGGAGACTCCAGAGGCTGATGCTGGTGCCCCGGAGGCCATTATCACTAAGGAGAGCAGGGATCCTTTAGGTCACTTACAGTCTTTGATGGATCTTAGCCAGTCCAGTAACGGTGAGACCCGCGTTAGCGTGCTGAACGGTACAGAGAAACAGACCGTCCTCTCCAGGCTTAAGGAGAAAAATGTCCAGGAGGAGAGAGAGCTTTCTGGATCTCCCTCATCACCACGGAGCAAAGAGCAGAAGCAGCAGCCGTCGTGCCGACAAGGCCAGTCTAAGTCCATCTACTTACCTGTGAAGGACTGCTCTGACCAAAAGCAGATCCAGCACAGCAGTGGGACCGGCAGGGAACCTTTAAGTGAAATCTCAGTTTATAGCACAGAGAAGAGGCTCAAGCACACCGGCAGTGAGAGCAGACAGGCTTCCCTTACTCCTCAGTCCTCCCTGAACTCGTGCAACTCCATGCTTTCTCTGAGAATGGATTCAGAGTCCAGAACTCCGATTACGTGCTATGCTGATGACCTGGCCACTACCGTGGTGTCTATGGCCACAGAACTGGCTGCCATCTGCCTCGAGAACTCTAATGGTAAGCAACCCTGGTTCTGTGCTTTGAAGGGGACATCTCTAGAAGGGCCCGAAGCCTACTTGATCCCTGCTTGCCGTACGGTCCTGAGGAGGAAAGAGGGTCAGAACGGCAGCCCAGCCTCCAAGAAGCACCGGGCACCACGCCTCAGCGAGATCAAGAGAAAAACAGAGGAGCAACCAGAGCTGATGGAGCGGCTGGTAAACCGGGTGGTGGACGAATCTGTCATCCCTGATGAACCCCAGGACCCCTTTGCACTTTTTGCCTCTGAGGTCACAGCCAGGATAATGAACTGCCCGGAACTGAATGTTGTTGACACCTCCAAAAGTGGCCAGCCTCGCAGCAGACTGCAGTGTGAAAGGTGGAGCCGGGGGAAGGCGTCAAGTTATGAAAGCATCCCGGAAGAAGACACAGACCCGTCCGGCACACCCAACACTTTGGGCCCTGGAAACCGGTTAGGTCAGAACTTGAGTCGGGGCAGCTCCATTTCCAAACAGTCCAGCTGTGAGAGCATCACAGATGAGTTTTCACGTTTCATGGTAAACCAGATGGAGACGGAGGGCAGGGGGTTTGACCTTCTGTTGGACTACTACGCGGGGAAGAACGCCAGCAGTATTCTAGCTGCAGCTGTCCAACAAGCTGCAACAAAGAAGAACAGCCACCTTAACGTCAGGACATCATCCTGCCTGTCCAAACAGTCCAGCACAGAGAGCATCACTGAGGAGTTCTACAGGTTCATGCTCCGAGACATGGACAAGGAGAACAGAGAGAACGGGATCGCCAAAACTAAGGAATGGAGCAATAGTCTGTTTCCTCCTTCTCCCAGAACACCCTTCTGTATCAGACAGTCCTCAGTACCAGACCGCCGCTCCTCAGACTCACGACTGACTGTAAATTCACCCATTAAGGCAAACTCCTTTGATGGATTTGCTCGTAACGTGCATGGAGACACACTGAATATCTACCCGACCATCTCCGGGTCAGCAACAGGTCTGTGTAAGTCAGACTCCTGCCTCTATCAAAGAGGCAAGACCGACCAGATCACTGATATGCTGATTCACGAGACCTGGTCCAGCTCTATAGAGTCGTTAATGAGAAAGAACAAGATCATCGTGCATCCAGAGGACAGCATGGACCTGGAGGCTGCAGGAGACTCCCAACCACACGTCCAGCAATTTGCCAATCGCCTGGCAGCCGATATTGTTGATATTGGCAAGTCTGCGGTTGGGGGGCAGCAAGACGCAGCAGGAGGCCCACTTGGGTCACAGACGCACTCCCACGTGCCTGTTGGCGAGAGACGGCGGGGGTTCAAACAATCCCGCCCTAGTTGGAGCACTTGGAGCAAGTCCAGCCAGGAGCAAGCAGGTCCTGAGTTGGGGTCAGGGAGTTGTGATAACAATGCAGCCCGAACGAGGGGCCTCAGAGATGTACCACTGATCCATATTGAGGGTGATCAGAAAGATGAGGACACGACCCTGAACTCTGAAAGATCTGGAGGGACACCTCAGGAAACGCCGGCAGACGTAGCAGCCACCAAGCCTGCAGAGAGAACAGCGGCTAACGGCAGGTAGGAACAGAATCGTCATCATTTAAGCTGTGACCTTTTTACCGTCCCTCCACTTTCTCTGTTTATTCTGAACGCGTTGGGAATCATTTTATCCAGATTTCCTCAGAGCGCATCTTGACCCATTACTGTTACCGCCGAGTTTAATAAGATGTTATGAGCTAGAATGTGACAATTTGAGACAAGCTTGCAGAAAAAACATGAAAGCAACTTGGAGTGTTCCAATTCCTTTTTTAATATTCCAATTAATATACAGTGATTTGTGAGTGAGGAATTGTAACGGTTGTTATCAGACTGAGACGTGCTGAGATGATCCTAATGTCTAAGAGCCGTTCACGTATCTGTGAATTATCGTCTACACTCCTGCCACGAGCTGCACGTTCTCATGAAACAAAATATTTAGAAACATGTGGAGAGACCCCAAAAAGTGCACAGATCTCAGGAGAGTCCCAGGGCTGCTGCTGCTTTTACTTTACAGAACGTTTTGATCCAGAAACCAGAATGAGAGCAGCTGTTTGTCCACTGTGTAAGCAATGAACCTGATTTCCCTCCGGAGCTGTTGAGAATGTCAGTCCTCAATCATCAGATTTTAAGTTAATTTAATCACTTTCCTGAAAAACACTGATAATCCCACATTGCCTGTGGGGATTGTGAACGTTAGCGGATGCATTAAAGTTATTGAACAGACTTGGGTTTCTATTTTGGTGATGCAGCGTTGGGTTAAAGTGTGTGTTACTCCTGTAAAGCATGAATTGAATTTTACTTTTAGCAAATTCAGTGTTTTTACCTGGATTAATAGTGGATATAAAGTGCTTGTTTTAAAAATCGGAGGTGACGCCATTAGAGGAAGTAAACAGTGCATCCACTCCCACCATCTTGCGGTTTGCTCTCCCCAGCAGTGAGAGGGACAGGCCAGCTGTGGTGGTGTCTGCCGTAGTGAAGAGAGACAAGCGTTCTATGAGTGCTAGCAGTGAAGAGAGCATGGGGAGCTGGTCCCATATAACCCCCGAGGACGACCCCCACGAGGAGACCAGTAGTTTTATCCAGCTGACTGAGGGGTCAGTAACCGATTGATCATACCGCTCCCCCCCATCCCCCACCCTCACCCCACTCTCATTGGCCCATTGCTACTGACACTGTTGCTCTCCTGTGCCGATGCCAATTTACCCCCTGCTGCTGCTGCTGCGATATTGAAGTGTGCTGAGGCGGTGTACGAGCTCGCTCGCTCTCCGTACAGGCGTAGAATCTGCTTTTGCACCCCACACGCAACCACCAGGCTGCAGCGCTACCAAGCCCCTGGTTCAGAACATTCACCGCACCATTCTCTGTTTCATCAAGTTCCCATTCCCCAAAGCTCAGTGCTGTGTGCTGGTTCGGATAAATAACCAAACATTGGAACCGTCTTCATGTTGTCTGTGCCGTAAAACACATACAGTGCTGTTGGAAATGATGCAGACCCCTTGATTTCTCCACATTACTCCACGTTAGTCCAATTCTAAAATGGCTCAAATTAGCTTTTTTCCCCCCTTTCTTCAATCCAAAGAGAAAACCAAATTGTAGATTTCTTTAAACATTATAATCATGTAGCGACCAGTGATTGACACCACACCGAGCACTGTAAACTCTGTTTTGTTGCACATATCTGTGAAAGCCTTGCAGTGTGTAGGTCACAGAGGGAGGGAAGCTTGATTGGCTCCATGCGTTGTGTGAGGCAGTGTGTGTGTGTCGCTTAATAAACTGCAAAGGTAGCTGTGTGGACCACCCACTACGCCTTGCAACCAATCATCCACCCCTTTACTTTAACTCCACTTCATCCCTGATCCATGTCTGACACGAGGGCACGGCCGTCAGCCCCTCCCGTCCGCCCTAGTCGTATTAACTCCCTCCGAGCCTCCTCATCCTCATCTTCGGACCTGCCAAAAGCCATCAAGCCTCCCATCGCGAGTGTCCGGTTCTGCTGCAGCTGCTATTTCTATGCTAATCACCAGCTAATGAACAACACGGTCTGCATCGCCGCACCTGGTTATTGTTCTCTTCACAAGTCAGTGATCATGTCGGATATCTTGAGACAACACGTGCATGATGATGCCGTTTCTTTATTGGTTTGTACAGAAATGGGACCAGCAGTGCATCCAGCCTGGGCCTGGCAGACCTGGATGCTTTCTCTGATGTGCCCACTCAGAGCACAGTAATCAGGTAACTGTCAGTGTCTGAGGACGTGGAGCTGAAATATTTCTCATTACGGAGTCATTCTAAGCCCGGTGATGACATTTTTTTTTTCCTGATATGCCAAAATGTCTGCACACACTATATTAGACTTTCTGACGTTATCACCTAAAGCACAATAATCACTGACACATAACTTATAGGCTGCTACGCTAGCGCTCACATGACTCACGCATCTTCCCACCACAGTCAGAGGTCCTCTGTGTGTGTCAAAACATCGTTCATCACTCAAACTGTCATTCTTGTTGTTGTCCTGACAGTGAGGAGCTGGAGAAAGGCCGGCCAGGGATGAAGGAGAACGTCTTCGGTACGTGCAGCCATGTTTTCTTATGTCAGTTTCACCGTTATTTACAGGGCTCCACGTCTTTCTACTCCCTCTATACATATGAACGGACGGAGAAGACACCTCTCTCTCTCTCCCTCGCTCGCTCTTTCTCTCTCCCTCTCACTTCCTCCCTCACTCGCCTTCTCTCTCGCTCCCTCTCTCGCCTCCTTGCTCGTCTTCTCCCTCCTCTCTCACCTTTGCTCTCCCTCGTTCGCCCGCTCTCCCTTGCTTTCACTCCCTCTCTCGCCCCTTCGTCTTCTCTCTCTCACTCTTTCGCTTGCTCGTTCCCTCGGTCGCCTTCTCTCTCGCCCGCTCGCCTTCTCTCTCTCTCTCACCCCCTGGCCTTCACTCTCGCTCCTTCGCTGGCTCTCTTTCTCTCACTATTTCGCTCGCCTTCTCCCTCCTCTCTCTCTCTCGCCTTTTCTCTCCCGTTCGCTCTCTCACCTTCTCTCTCTCGCCTGCTCCTTCGCTGGCTCTATTTCTCTCGCTATTTCGCTCACCTTCTCTATCGCTTGTTCGCCTCCTCGCTCGCCTTCTCCCTCGCTCGCTCTCTCTTTCTCTTGCCTTCCCCCCCCCCCC
>OMNV01009245.1:72207-90975 GCA_900303265.1 Brotula barbata | reverse complement strand
TGCTCTCATTCTCTCTCTCACTCTTTTGCTCGCTCCTTCTCTCTCACCCGCTCGCCTTCTCCCTCCTCTCTCTCTCGCCTCCTCTCTCGGCTTCTCGCTCCCTCGCTCGCTGGCCTCCTCTCTCTCTCTCTCTCTCCTGTTCGCTCGCTCGCCTTCTCTCTCTCGCCTCCTCGCTCGCCTTCTCGCTCCCTCGCTGGCCTTCTCTCTCGCTCCTTCGCTGGCTCTCTTTCTCTCACTATTTCGCTCGCCTTCTTCCTCCTCTCTCTCTCTCTTTCACCTCCTCGCTCGCCTTCTCTCTCCCGTTCGCTCGCTCACCTTCTCTCTCTCTCGCTCCCTCGCTCGCCCCTTCGCTGGCTCTATTTCGCTCACCTTCTCTATCGCTAGTTCGCCTCCTCGCTCGCCTTCTCCCTCCTCTCTCTCGCCTCCTCGCTCGCCTTCTCTCTCTCGCTGCCTCGCTCGCCTTCTCTCTCTCGCTGCCTCGCTCGCTCCTTCACTGGCTCTATTTCGCTCGCCTCCTCTCTCGCTCCCTCGCTCGGCTCCTCTCTCCCTCTATCTCTCCCTCACTCGCCTTCTCGCTCTCTCACCCCCTCGCTAAGAATCAATCATTTAAAAGGACTTCATAGTTGTGTAAAGGTTCTCAAATATGATCTGTTTTTAAAATTACATTTGAATATTCTTTATCAGAAAGCAACAGTGAGCTCAGGATATTTGCAATTTGACAAACCCATCAAAAATAATGAAGTAAATACTTTATTGTAATACACGGTGGCTGTGGATGGTCGTTACTGAGCTGACTGACCTGAATTTGTCTTGATAACCCAGGGAAAGAAATCCAGTTACTGTCCCTAATCCTGTGTGTCCTGTCACCTCTGACCGTATAGAAAGTGGCTCCGTGAAGACAGCAGGGGGCAGCAGGAGCTTCAGGGAGCTGTTGGTTGTAAACTGTGACTTGGAACCAGAATATGTGGACTCTGAGCTCAGAGTGGCTCTCCAGTGGATCGCTGCCTCGGAGCTGGGCCTTCCTGCTCTCTACTTCTGGAAGTCTAAGGAAAAGCAGGTAGCAAAGGTAGGTGAACAGTGGAGCTTTTGGCTTAGTTTGTGACCAGGGTCCTTTCTGTGCGGGGTCTGTATGTTCTCCCCGTCTGTGTGAGTTTCCTCCGGTGTGTCAGTTCTCTGATGGATGATGGATGGATGTGACCTTTCTTCATGAATCAAGCCGCTTGTATTTACTGTTGCACTATGTGTGTGTTCTTCAGTTTCAGAGGGTGATCCATCTGGTGTCTCAAAAGGCGTGGCAAATTTCGGATTTGTTTGGCGCCGTGGTTCAGTTCTGCAGCCTCCACAGCAAAGAGGAAGAGAAGGGAAGTTCACCATCCAGCCTGTTTGATTGGTTGTTGGAGACCCTTTAAATGTCGACTGCGTTCCTCCACCTACAAACAAAAACATCACACACACATAATTACTCTAGTCGTACTCCTGACTGCCTCATCCTGTGTCGTCGCAGTGAACAACAACGCAAGTGTCTTTTACTGTCGGATGAAAGGACACAGAGTGAACGTTCCCTTGCGTACGCAAGAGATTCAGACCCATCAGCCTCATTCTGCTTCAGCCCTTTGTTTATCATTGTTTGTAAGCCATAAACGGACGAGTCTCCCTTTAATGACACACACTCAGCAAATTGTCGGTACACAGGTTGGGCGTTCCTAACTGGAGTGTCCCAGCCTTAAAGAGGTTATAATAGGCAGGTTTTAGCTGCTCCAGATGTTATAAATACTTAATAATTCTCACAACTAATTTATTTATTTATTTATTCCAAATGAACACACATGAAACAACAAGGTACCAATTCACGATAAGGAAAATCAGGTTTGTGTCCCCCACAATTTAACACAATACACTCAGACCTTGTGTATAGAAACTATGATGTAAAAGAGGCTGTTGAACTTTGAGCCCAGTAAAAGCTGGTAGTCACGTAAAAGTGCACATTTGTGAAGAGTCCAGAAATTTGTTGTTTGTTCATATGTTTGTTGTTTTTTGGTTTTTTTTGGCTAATGCCCCACTTCTGTTGTGACTTTGAAATTGAGTTCAGAGTAAATATGTCCTTCTGTTCACGTTACTTGAGAACTGATTATTTTGGATGGCTGTACATACTGTAGATTCAGACTTGATGCACCTTGAACAAGTCCGCGGCTCTCTTTAGCTTCTACTGTGTCGGGAAGGCAGAGCGAGGTTTGATATGTTGGATTTGTACGTAAATCTGGTCTATTTCTTCCTCTACTTAGTGGTACTCTAGTGTTTCATCAGCATTGAGTAAAAAAAAAAGCACAAAGTTCAACTGTAAAATCTGTCACCTTAGACCTGAATGTATTTATGTTTTGGCAACAATAAATTCCTGTGATGTGGAATACGAAAACTCCATTATGTCTGCTTTCAACAAAGACATCACAGCACTGAGTTTAACTGTCTCATAGAGGCAGTAAACATGAAGGTCAGCTAACTAGACAAATCGGACACCAATTGGGGCAAAAATGCTGCTTATTTAGAGAACGCCAGGCATTACAATGAATTTAACCTCTGCTGGGTAACTAAGATGTATCCAATTAGAAAGTCACACATATGCATATATCATTTCAAATCTAATTTCTACTCAACTGACTTCTTAACAGCTATGACGGTGCATTGGAGCCATCTTTTTAGTTTTTTAGTTTTTTTTTACTGAAGCTTAGGGGAGGTGTGTATTCCAGAGGAAAAAACAAATCAGAAATTCATCCCTTTTTTCAGAAATGTGGATTGTCCATTCCAAGGAAATTTGTAAGTTTATACACTACAGATTTTTTACTCATGTCTGAAATTTACCTCTCTCCTCAGCTACAAAAAAAATAAAATCAGATGTCACCAACAGTGTTGTAAAATAGCTTTGTTTAGATCTACGAGTGTTTATAAATCTTCTAGACACCTAAATTCAACCACTTAAGATTTCAGACTATTTATAATATAAATATTTTTGGATCCAAATTACCATTATGTTACTGTACATCAAAAAGAAAGAGTCAAGGCCACAGGCCGTCAACGTCTAGTCCACAGTCCCACTTACTGGGACCACCTGGAGTATTTCGACATACCTGTGGGTCAGGAGGTGGGGTCAGTGCCAGATCTGACATGTGTTATCTTTGCTTCCTGCAGAAAAACAGAGAGGAGAACAGCTGGTTGCACAGAGGAACGCACACAGACACAGCCGCACGCTTTTCATCTCAAATGTGCAATTAGGCCTTTGTGAGAGCCAGAGAGGATCATTAGATTGGCTGCTCAGGGCCACATTTTAACAATGTGTGCTTGTCACATGTAGCGTGTGTGAGGCCAGCCCATACCTGTAATGACGGCGTCACCTTCATAGTTGAAGGCGCAGGAGAAGATCTCGTCGGTGTGACCCGACAGGACTTGCAGGCAGGCTCCAGACTGAACGTCCCACAGGCGAGCTGTTTTGTCAACGCTGGCAGTCAGGACCCTGCTGCCCCGAGGGCTGAAACAGATCTACCAAGGAGAGGAGAAGAGTTGGTGTTAATCAGATGTGTGCGCACACGTGGGAGCACTGAACGAGCAACAGATTCAGAAGCGTCAGTGCCGAATAGGAGATTGCGTCAGAAGGGGGCAAAATGAACAAGTTGAGGACGTTTCCACCGTGTCAGCTGCTTTATTTGTCCCACAGAGGTCATCCAGCAGGTCATTAGCGGGCTGCTGCTCAGTACAGAGGGATATTTTACAGTGTGCTTTTATGAAAAACCTGCCCGAAGCTGATTAGGTTAGAGCCCGGTTTCATCATTGCCTCAACAGCTTTATGTCCACATACTGAGGAAGTGCTGATTAAATGGCGTTGGCTCCCGACCATGAAAGTAAAGTGTGTTTTGATTAAAGCTCTAAATTGAGCGGAATGGCTTGACCCCAGAGAGGAAATGGAAACTGACTAGAAGACGCTGACGATGACAGAGCACCCGAGTGGAAGCTAAGACAAGTGCAGAAATAGAAAGAAAAACAGTGTGGAGACGTTAAAAAGGACACGAGAGAGAAATAATACAGTCAGGAAAGGAGAAGGAATAAACAAGACTGTCACTCAAAACCTCTTCAGTCACACACTCCAAAACGCAGCGTTCATCACTGCCCATAATATGGACAAAAACATTCTACACATGATCAGGATTACTCGGTGCTATAAAGTAACAGTAAAAATACTACAATACGCAAGTATGTTTAAGGAGAATTTATACTTTAGTGGCATATAAAGAATGGGAAACCTAAGACTGGAAAATTTTTTTGATTTTATACGTAAAGTGTGATGTTGAAAATAATCACAACAGTTCTTTAAGTTTAGTTGAGTCGGTTTGATTGAGTTAATCTAGTAAATCCATCACATACAGGAAGAACTCAAAGTTGTATAAATGCTGTCTGTTAGATGGTGAAAGCAAAGTTCTGGTGGTTGTAACAAATTCATTTTTAAATGAGATAGCTGGACTTTTACTTTGAGATACTTTATCCAGCACTGCTATTCCCATTATCAACTATTATTACAGTGTTATCAGCAGTGGGTGAAAAATGTACGGATTGATCTGAGGATGTCACTGGATACTGTGGATGCTCAATCAGGAGATAGAAAAAATGACAGTCACTCTAAAGGAGCGTGAAAGATGGAGGAGAGGTCTCCTGTTAGGGGGGATTAGACTCATAATCCTCTGAAATCATCCACCATCCAGCCGATTTATTACTGACATGATGTGTTTCAGTAAACAGAGGCTGTTTCTCAGCCAGATACAGAGTAAATACAGAGAGAGAGAGAGTAAATGTCTGCAATCACTCCTACTAAACACGCAAGGTCACACACACACACACACACACACCTGAAGCCTGAAATGTGTGATGACATTGTTTTGGTTTGTGATTACAGATGACATGGATGCAACAGTAGGTACTGTGGGAGAAGACTGATGGTGTAACTGACGGTGTGAGATGCTTAGACGGTAATCTGCTGAAACGATGTGTGTGAAAATAAAACTATAGAAGAGAAACGGGACTAAAGGAACATTTTAATGTGCACTTCTAATAACTGTAGTACTTGTTATATTATAGTGAAATACTTGCTATCGTAAAGAGAAGCATTACTACAGTGATATGATGAGGAACCATTTTTCCCATGCATCATTGATACAACAGGCATGAAGCAGCCTGAGGCCTGCACTCCTGTTCCTCCTCTGCAATAATAAGGCAGCCAGGGAAAATATCCTATTTATAGTGAAGACTGTCGGTTAATGTTATACACATAATCCCATTCATACAAGGAAGCTGCCTGCTGCACTTCAAGATTCTGCTTTTGGCACTGGACAGCAAGGTCATGCAGGTCACAGCCCGAACAGCACTAAAGGATACTGTGGAGTGCATTAACGCACGTCTTTTGTCAAATTATATGGTGAGTAAAACTAAACTGACTCTCCAGCCAACCTCCAAACCACAGCTGTATCTATCTGACAGTAAAGGAGGAAATCACAATTAACGGATTCAACATCACCAATGCTATAATACTTGAAAAATCTTCCATCTTGAGCCAACAAGGCCATGATCAATCCCTGACACATGGAGTCTCTCTAGAAGCAACCTGACTGCTGTGTGTGCTACCTGAGGAGGACCCAGAAGACCCAGGATGCCCTTTAAACCACTAGCTTCTCATCCCGTACAGGAGACCACAAGGAGAACAGCTGGATCAGATGGATTACACCGGATACATACAGAAAGCTACCAGCTTTATTAGGTGCCTTCCGCTGCACATATTTCATGAGCTAGGGGGCACAGGGGGCTACGTGTCACTGCAGAAACATACAATAATTCTATTTTGCATAAGATGCAATACTATGGTGAAATCTGTCAGAGCAGGATACTTAAGAACCTACACTCTCAGTAACAATAACAAGGTGTGGCAAACATTACAAGTCCATTAAGATAACGTTATGTTCATTAGTGCAGTGACTCACCTTGGAGATCTCTCCCTCATGGCCCTCCAGCTTCACCAGACACTCGTGTGTGGCTGCACAATACACACAGGCTGTCCCTAACAGAGACCGGGAAACACACACAGTCAGAGGAGACATATCCATGTATTGTATGTTTTGAGATTTTAGGAAAATACACATTTTTCATTCATGTTTACAACACATCTACACTCATGTTTCATTTGTATGTCTGGTACTGTCAACATAAGAATCAAACAGTTGTCTTATTCTGAAGGCAACAAATGAAAATAATAATAATAATAACAAGATGTAATATATTTGTGTATATATACTGTATATACATATATTTGGCCCAGATAAAAATATTTTCTGATTCTAAAAATCTTCTGACTAATACTATGATTGCTATGATTATGTCCAGTATATATTTACAGTAATAATAATAATAATAATAATAATAATAATAATAATAATAATGTGCTGCTGTTGTTATTATTATTATTATTGGGATTATTATTATTATTTGTCATTTTAAGACCGAATATTCTTTATTATTATGAGACTTTTTAAGACAAAATGTTATCTTAGCTTGTTGGGGCTTGACATAGGTATGAACTCTAACTCTATTCTCACCATCGGCAGAAGCAGTAGCAACCAGCTGACCAGTTAAATCAAAGCACACATCCAGCACCTCTTCTTTGTGCCCAACTAGTGTAGCCTCACACTTTCCACTGGCTGCATCCCACAACTGTAAACACACACAAACAAAACCAGTCACACAGTCATGTGATTTAGTCCACACACCAGGGGAACAAACACACAAAATCTGGTTGCATGTAGCTGTTAGCTGTCTTAAGTGGCTTGATTTGATCCATCTCCCCTAGAGGAAGGCAGTGATGTGAATAATTCTGACTTGTGAGCATGACTCATCGTGGCATAATTAAGGAATTAGGATTGGAGGATTTAATTTTCCTCATTCAAACGATGCAGACCTTAGAGACAGCAGGCGGGGAGAAATGTGGAGTGGGAATCGGGGGCGTGAGTCAACATGAACAGCTATCTCAAACACTCACGTCACTTCAATCACCGGGGCAGCAAAAGTTCAAAACGCTAACTGAAATGAACAGATCAAGATGGGGGGGAATGTAGACTTAACAGTGTATTGAGGGTAATATGTCTTTCCTAAATAATCATCTTCAGGGAACGTAAATGAAAACTCCTTTTTGCAGACGACAGCTCACCTTGCAGCTTTTATCCATGGAGCCTGTGACGATAAGGGAGCAGTCCCAGTTGAACTGGGCGTTAGTGATTTCCCCCCAGTGCCCCATTAGAGTATGGACACGTCTGAGAAAACACAGACTTAGTCACATAAACACACACCAGCCTGTGTATTCTTATACTGTGTGTTCTTATACTGTGTGTTCTTATACTGCGTGTTCTTATGCTGTGTTTTCTTATACTGTGTATTCTTATACAGTGTGTTCTTATACTGTTTTTACTAATGCATTATAGGCAGGGAAACACACACAAAGTGCAATAACGCTGGCGATGTCTGACCTCCGTGTCGCAACATCCCAGACGGAGACGGTGTGGTCAAAGGAGCCGGTGAGAATCTGACTGCCCACTGTGTTAAAGCACAGACAGATGACCTCTGCAGTGTGGCCCTGTGTAGGGTCAAAGAGAGCATGTTGGCACTATTCCACTTCATCCTCCTCTCTGTTTTTTCATTCCCCCCACTTACGGATCAAATGCACAGAGAGGTGAGCTAGAAGGCAAAGCTAACAGCTCTGGTGAATGAATAATTATTCTTCACATGAAAATACATTATTACGGCTCCCATATTAGGTTCAGTATTAGTAACTTACTGTAACATCGTGTGTGTGAATAGAGCTTGTGGAATTTGTTCACAGAAAAATTGGATTTTCCTCCTGCCTTTTCCTCTTTGTTGTCAGGGAGATGTTTGAGGGCGGGGCATGCAAATGAGCTACAACTGATTGTTTCCCTCAGGTCGCATGTGTTTCAGTCTGCACAAACAGCAGCTAGCTGTTCTTTAGCCGTGCACAATCGCGGTCTGACACGGTCACACCGTTCTGCTGCCCTGAACCGATGTCTGGAAGACACTTGTTATGAGTGCTGTTCATGAGGGAGGGTCCAACATAAACCAGGGGGGTGTCGTGATCTCATACACTCGGTCGTTACAGACAATGACATCTGACTTATATGCAGAGGGGCAAGGAAAAACGGTTTTGCATAATATGGGAGCTTTAATAGTGCAATTATGTGAGCCCAGATATAAAAAAAAAGAGATTTCACACGGCTTCTAATGAGCAAAATGTGAGAAAACCAAGCAAAGAGGCAGTCATGTAGTGTTAAACACATGAGGAACAAAGCCCACTCACAGCCAGAGTGGCCATCTCCTCCCCAGTCTCCATATCCCACAATTTGGCTGTGGTATCCATGCTCCCTGTGGCCACCATTGTACTCTGAGGGTTGAACGCCAGACAAACCTACAACACACAAACACACACACACGTCTTTTCATGGTAACAGTGCTGGATTTGGCAACAAAGAAAGAGGATTTGCCAGGGATTTATTTGTTATCTAAGGACTACATTTAATTCTGAAAGCACATTGTGTATTTTTTTGGTTTCCATCAACAGAACAGAAGTGAGCTGAGGTGTGGTTTTTAAATCGTGCAGTTTATAAGCTGCTGTGCCCACAAATCTACTAATGCTGACAAAGAAGCAACCACTCAACACAAAACATAAACTATGCATATAAGACAAAGTATTACATACTATTTCTGCCACGTGTCCCCGGAAGGTATGGAAACATTTGCCGGTGTCTGCGCTCCACAGTTTGCAGGTCTTATCAAAAGAACCGGTGGCAACCTTATCCCTGAGTTTTGGGAGGAGGAAATAAGGCCAAGAGGGGAAACATTCAGAAGAAATCTTCTTTTGAACAGATGAATACATAACTGGGTGACAATAACTTGAATGTTGTGCTCAAACATAGAATTACCCGTAGGGGTTGTTGAACGCAACGGCGTAAACCACATTCCTGTGACCCTCCAGTGCATGCAGCTCTTTGCCTGAAGCTGTGTCCCAAATTCTGCAGGTCCTGTCGTAGCTCCCAGTTAGAAACCTACAGTAGTTGAGTGAAAGGAAGAGGAGAAGATTCTACTTACATGCTATGGGTTCAAAAATGCATTGTAGGTAACAAAAGGTGCAGGTGAAATTACCTTGAGCCCGATTTGTCAAAAGCGACGTTCGTCAGTGGCAGTATGTGTGCCTGAAGCGTCTAGAAGACAGAAGAGAGAAAAGGATATGGGATACGACCTCTGAGGTCACATATATGACTTCATCCATTTCCTGTATGATTATTGGTATAATATATAACAAATCTGGATTTAACGGACAGTAGAGAAACAAAGACCAACACAAGACACTGAAATCTGTTAATATAGGAACTTTCTGAGCTCTTCTTGATTATTTTTTCCGTAGCACACTTTTTGGGTAACACAGATCCCTGACAAATTATTTTACCACTGAATTAGTGCGAGTCACTAGAGTCATTCTCAGATTTGTCCAAACCACTGCTGCTCTCTAGTGTCTCTTTAAAGCACTGTCTCCTGATAACAGTGCCATCATGCCTTGAAAGAATGGAGAAACTAATACACTGCTGCTGAAAATGGTCATATTCTAAACGTGGGTTTAAGTGTAGATGGATTGCTACCGGTGATACCCTGCAGTCAGTCCAGTGCATTGTTGCCTCCCAGAGAGTAAGGAGCGAAACAGTGCCATTATGGTTAAAGTCACGATAATCTATTAGGCCTTTACCTTTAATTGCTTCATCATTTGACAGTGAGACATTCAGTCTCCAATATTTGAACTGTTTACCTGGTCCTGTCTTTATCTTTCAGCTAACTGGGTCGTGGTCCACTAATTGGTTCTATATTACACACATCAGTCCACCAGACACCAGATATCCACCAAGCTCAGTTCACCAATCTACCCTCTCTATCATTAATAATTTTTACATGGTTGAATACATGGACACTTTTCCTGAAAGAAGCACTGCGTACATGGTCCTCCGATTCTTTATTTTGTTTTTAATGTTCTATTTACATCAAATGGGTCTCCTGCATCAATTTAAACAATCCATGCACTAATGAGAGAAACCCTTTACTATTCTCCCAACTCCGGTTTTTTTTTCTCCAAAAGAACACAAAGTCAAATGAGGCACAATTACAACAAGATGATAATGTTCCAACGTTAACCTCAAGAACAGAACAACTAACAAAGTACAGTGAATAGTAATGCAAGCAGATCTTCACATCTGGCTGTCAAGTCCAAGAGTTTGTTGCTTCAAACTGTCTTCCTCTCCTTCAAGCTCTCCTGTCTACTTGAACCTTTATTTATGCAAGATGATTCCATTGTAAAATTGGGTTATTTTGTCAAGTTTTTGGAAGTTTTGTTGGGAAATTGTTCGGAAATTTGTCAGGAAAGTTAAGACAGACAGACCTTAAATTCTAAAGTTAAGCTAGACAGACAGAGCTTAACTTTAGAACTTTAGCCTGTTGCTTTCAACATGATGTCACCAGTAGCCCTGATGGGTATGATTTCATACAGATTCCCCCAGAATGCATTCTGCTATCTGCTGCACTCTTAGGAAACATTGCTCACTTCACTACAGTTTAAAATAAAACTTTATGAAGTCTTTATGAAGACAGGTGCATTGGTGGCTACATCAGTGTTTAAGATGTTAAACCTCTTAACCGCTGGTATAGCATCCTGAAATAATTTCAAACAAATACTCATGTACAATAGCCTGTAAAACACTTTAAGTTTCGCTATGTATGATTTGTAAGAGAAGTGTGTCTGACCATGAAGCGGCTGAACTGGCGGTGGTCCTGTTGTCCCAGTTTCTGCTGAAGTTTAAGGATCAGATGTTTGACCTGGTCAGCTCTGGACTCTGTGATGAGAGGCTCTGAACGTCTGATCTCTGCCACCAAAAGGTCTGGATTTGTCCTGTATGGAGTAAAAATGTATCATCTTTCAACAACAGCTGAGCTGAAATAAAAATGGCTTCAATAGAAGATAATTTATCCTTATACAGAACACCCAAACAATACGCACACACACCAAAGTCTGCTACTCAGAATGAAAGTTTTATATAGAGATGTCTCACCAATATTGACTGGCATCATACAAATACTCAAAATAATCATATGAATTGATTCATAATTTAGCTGCATGGTTAATAATCCCATTTAAAAAATGGTAACTGAGTCCAAGTTTAGGCAAACAAGTCAGGGTTATTTCAAGGACTTTGAATACATTTAAAGGGGGGTGGAAGGTTCACATTAATAGACCATTAAGAGTTAAGTATGCCACGTAGAAGAAGAAATGTGTTTATGACAAAAAAAAATAAATCTTAAAATCCATTACTTTCTCTTAAAATTGTGATTATTGTAGTTGTGTTGGTTATCACTTCATACAGATTTGGATATTTTAGGCTCAATAAACTTTGATGAAGATGGACCTTACGTCAGAATTTAAATCGTTGAAATATACTAGCAAATAAATGTACATGTTCGATATAAGTTATCAGTTGGCACAGAATATTTAATTTGTTACAGACAAACACATTCGGGCTGAACTATTGACTTAAACTAGTTTTTATTCCACATACGTACTCTGGAGACAAATCCAAAATGTCGATGGATTTGGTCTTCATTTGGCCTCCTTTCTCGTACTCCAGGATGATACCTGACAACAGAAACCCGTAAGGCGTTCAGAATTACTCGACAACTCCAACAAAACTCCGTCATTTTGTTTTTGTCGAAATTCAAACCACTCAACAGCGGGTAAATGTTGGAATAATTTACTTCGTTACATTACCTGGTGGATAATATCTGAGCAGGAACCGCTTGAGTTTCATTTCACCTGCGTTTAATTTCTCTTCACGTTAACAAACCGCTGTCCTGGCAACGCGCTCACGCGCATTGACTGCGCATGCGTTTAGGTGACGCAACGGCTCGTTATGAAGAGGGGGCTGTTTAATGAGACCCTTCAACTCTGAGGTAATCAACAATGGATCCGCCTGCGCAATCCATGCAAAGTTGCCTAACACATCTGGAATTAGGAAAAAAAACGAGGGAACCTTTAAAAAGTAGCCTTATAAAAAAGAAAGAGTTACAGTGCTGTATTTTGAGGATTTTTTAAACTTCTCTGGAAATTATGAAATGTTTAATTCCTTTTCTAAGTTGTACAGTGAGTTATTAACAGGTCCCAGGACTTTAAATAACCTTGAACACTGTGCCCTAAAGGGTGAAGAGTGAATACCAATACCAAAACATTTATCAGCATTGAGGCATAAAACCACCATCTTTACAAGGTTACGTTTTAAATTCTAACGAAGAGACAGAAAGATACAAACAATATCAAGATGCATTCTGGGGAACTCTATATATCCTACTAGCCTTATTCCAAAATGCCTTGTTTACGTTCGCAATGATTCTACAAAAAGAATCTGCTGCTGACTCTGAGTGACAACATTCAGTTTCATCTTGTTTGATCATTGTGTCCTGTCTGCGTGATGTCATTTATCAATGAGAAAAATCTTGTATTAACCCTTTAAACACTGACAAATGATTTGTTACATGCAAACTATTAAGTTTTTAGATTGTTTCAAGGATTTCAGATACATTCACTACACCTTATCACATTCCTAACCCATTAATACCAGAGTATATCTCACACACTATAAGTAATTTAAAAACATCTGATAATTTCTAGGAAGCATCTAATAAATGCATTATTGTAATCCTTACTTTTGTAAGTTGGTTTTGGTTTTTCGTCTTCAATTTCTCTTTATTCTGGATATGTTGGGTATTATTTTGTACACATTTCCCCAGAATGCATCCTGATATATTTGGTATCTTTGGGATATTCACTTGAATTTAGAGTAAATTTGTATGAAAATGGACACATTGGTGATTACGTCATGTCTTCAGAGATTATTATCCAAAGTCCATTTCATCAACTCTCAGCTATCATGCATCTTCATAATCTGTTCAAGTCTTTTCCTCATAAGCTGTCTCTATTGGACACGTGCAGACCACAGACAGCATGTGTGCATTTTCAAGCTACTGATGAGTACTTGGAGCTTCCAGAAAGATTGGGTCCCTGTGAATAAAAACCAAGGACGATCTTCAAGCAGTCCTGGACGTGCTGGCTGCTGCGGCGTGGAAAGTGCTAACCATTCATTGTGGCAAAGCATTAGAGACTCTTTTAGTACTATTTTTTTCTGTTCCTGACTATTGATTATTATAATACTAATTTGTAATTATCACCACCCAGGCATTTGATTAGCGGTCTCTGCGGTGGGTCTCTGGCCACAGCTGGCTATGTGGAGATCTCCTGCTACATCTAACTGTTATGGGACCACACAGCACCATCTGCCACATCATCCATCTACAACGGAGCAGTAGAAGCTGTCAGCTCTCTTATAGATGAGAATGCTGTTTGTTCTGTCCGGATGTGAGAGAAAGAGAGAGAGAGAGAGATTAGATTCTCTGTCGTATATGCAGGATTAAAAGCAGCATAACCACTTTATATAGAGCCTGAATAAATGTTAATGATGTTAATAAAAGCTGTCATGTCTCTTCTCAGATAGATCCGTAAAAATCCACATCTAGAAGAAACAATCTCCGCATAGGTCACTCGGTATTGATTGTGAAAGAGAATAGCAGTTCTATTGGCGTACATTCAACATGACTCAGTGCAAAAAGAAGAAGAGTAATTGCCTCAATTAACGAGAGAGAGTTTGACGATAATGGTATCTCCGATTATTGCTGATAGCAGGATTCCAGTAGATGGGTATAAATGTTTCACTGCAGGCACAGTGGCGAAGATTGAATGCATGTGGCTGCATAGGGTTTTGTTTAAAGTGAAGGGAGGCCTCATCCTCTGGTCTGACTCAAGATCAGGGAAAGAAATGATGATTGAGAAGTCACAAGGACGCACAGCACGGGCACGGTGGGGATTTTGGAATGAAGCAACTAATCACTTCCTTTTCTTCCATCTCTGAACAAGGAGCTCCGGGAGCCTACACCAAGATGACCGGGGATGTGGGGTGGGGAGCTGACATTTGGATTGTTCTCAGCTGTCAGAGCACGTGCAGTGTTTCAGATGACCTTCACCAGCAGTATTTGGCTGTGTTATGTTCGATTACACATATTCACATCCTCCCACATGCTCCCTCTCACCATTATCGCATAAGTTCATGACACTGCCAGCAGCATTAAAATGTAGAAAGACTACAGGATGAGTTCCTCTGTGTAGATGGCGGAAGATACTTTCTTCAAATTCAGCAAAGCCTTAAATGAAGCTATTAGGAACACATGTAGTGATTGTAAAATGAAAAGTTCACTCAAAAACAACCGAACAAACATTTGAATCTATAGTAATTGAGACATAACGCACAGTTCCCTCGTGTAATTTGCTGTGCAATTTGTCCTTTCAGATGCACTAGGACTGGCCATGGTGACACAGGTACGCATACACACTGTCTTAGGTCAGGGGTGACCGAGGGGATTATATTGATCCAATTAGTATTATAAATAATCTAATTATCAGGATTAAGAGTCAACACCGACATCCTCTTAATGCACTTGTCAACTTTCCATCAGAGACAAAATAAGTCCTCAAATATGAAAAGAGTGACACCTTGTGGTTATTTATTTTACTTGCATGCTGAAAATATTAAAGCTACTCTACTATGCCATCATTTCTGTGCTCTTCCTCATTCGATAGACACACACAGCCTGCGTTTATCATCGCTATCCTGAGCAGAGGGAGGCAGAGGGACACCAGTGTGAGCCCAGTGTGGAAGTAATCTCTGCTGAATATTTCTGACCAGTCAGAGTGTATTAAATACTCAATTTTATTGTGGTACATTGGTACATGTGATACAAAGAAATGAAATAGTCCTTTGTAACACTAGGCCTCATTAATGACTACATAAGTGCCCAACCTATTGACTCATAATGGTGTCTAAGAACCTAGACGTAGACGCTGGGTGTTGTCCATGTTATCTCTTATCTCAATTTCCATCCTCCAAGTCCAATGGCATAATAAAACAGATATTTTAACCCGTTAGTTAGCTGTATTGAAGATAAGCTCCTTTGATTGGCTCGTTTAATTTATGACTCACGCATGTCAGTTTGACACGGCTCATGAACAAGTTTGCGCTAACCCTTGACCCCGGATTGTTGACTGACAAACCGAGATCAGGCATTTCGCTAAGGCAGTTCCTCTAAGAAGGCAAGAAAGTTGCAAGCTCAAGGTCAAAAACTGTACACACAACTGAAGGAGCGAGATAGAAAAGTGAGACAGTGTCAGCGACATAGATGCAAAAGTATGGAGGCTTTGAAAAGGTGGAGGGCAGGCTGGAGCTATCCCACCACTCTGCTGTGCATCTATGGATTCTTCAGCACAGTCAAACCCTTGGAGCCTTTCTTAATCCCATTTATGACAGGACCTGACAAGAACCTGACAACAGAAGAGGTATCAAAGCAATCTTTTCCTAACTGAGATATATGGATAGTCTTACAATATGACATCCAGTTGAATCTGCTGTGTGTTGATCTCAGTGGAGTTAAGTAAAAATACTTACATATGGTACACCAGTATGTTTTTGGAGACTTCAGTGGTGTATGACAACTTTTGCAAGTACTTTACTTAACTCTACTTCACGACGGTTGCCAAACAGGTCTAGCGCTGGTTATAAAATGAATAGTCGAATAGGAGATGTTTTCAATATGCAGACTGGGAGACGTGAGACTCAGAACCAATGTTTGGTGTGATGTTGGTAAAAATGCCAACATCAGTACTTTGAGTTGAGTTTCTTTGGTCTGAGTTCTTCCTGTTTGTGATATATTGACTGATTAAAAGTGAAATTCAAACAGAACTCTACATAGGAAGTTTGAAAATCTTCATTCAGGTGATTAGGAACTCGACATCTGCTCCATGTGGAATTTTATATCTTTTACTTTTTATTTTTTTATTTCCTATACTTATCAACTGCAACTGTGACTTTTACAATATCGTCTGTATTAATTAACTAATAAGAATGCAATATGGATTATAAGACCTTTGGTTTATAGCTATGAATCCAAGGTTTACTTTGCCTATCACACCGGTGATTGCCAAGATATGCCATACAAGTGATTCTTGACTTGCAGGTTAACAACCAGATTTTACCAGTGTGGACCTACTCCTACCTCACTGTGCTGGTACCTGTGTTCCTGCTGACTGACTGGCTGCGGTACAAGCCTGTGGTGGTGTTGCAATGTGTTGCCCTTTTTCTCACCACAGCAATGCTCCTCTGGATGAAAAGTGTGGCAGCCATGCAGGCCACGCAGTTCTGCTATAGCGTGGTGACAGCCAGCGAGGTGGCCTATTTCTCCTACATATACAGGTCCGGCCGTGGTCACTCCTGACAACACATACATTTTATGTTACACATAAAAGTGAAATTAATGTTGTTTTGCATATTCTGCACTTATGGATCTGGATAAAATTACCACAACTTCTTACACATGATCAACAAAACAGTGTTCAGGGATGATGATGATTACTAGTGTCTATGTTATATGCAAATAAACCAAAATTGCAGTATAAAGATACAAATTCAGCATTACAGCATGTTGATTTTTATACAAGATAACATTCTTTTATGTCAGTATCTGCAGCTTAATCTTGTCGTTTTGATTGTGCCATTTGTTACAGTGTGGTAGACGTGGACAAGTACCGCAAGGCTACGTCCTACAGCCGCAGTGTCCAGCTGCTGGGGTACACTGTGGGCTCTGTGCTGGGTCAGCTGTTTGTCAGCTTTGACCTGATGTCTTTCTACTACATCCTAATATTTACTCTGGTCCTTATCTCCATCGCTCTGCTCGTCTCCTGCCTCTTGCCAATGCCACAACAAAGCATGTTCTTTCACCGCGAACACACTGGGAAAGGGGGTACAAATAAGCAAGTAGTTTGGGGAGTTAACACATCAGAGCCATCAAATTCAAGGGCCTCCGTTGAAGAAATAAGACGAGACGACAGGACAGAGGAAAGAGCAACAGTGAGGGATGCAGAGAAGACCGAGTACCTTGAAGAGTATGTTTCTGCAGGCAGCTGTTGCAAAGTTCTCCCCCTGCTGTGGAACGACTTCCTCTATTGCTATTCCTCCAGAGAGCTGCTCTACTGGTCAGTGTGGTGGGCAATGGCCACCTGCGGTTATAACCAGACAGTCAACTATGTGCAGGTTAGTCATGAACATAACAAGCTTGGAATATCCATCCATCATCCTCCAATACCTTTTTACATCTTATTAGAAAACATTTAGTTTCTTGACATTGCACAATGCAGATTGTTATAACGATCTTCAAATACAGATTCTTCTTCTTTTAGGAAACATTATACTGTCTCGTTTCAAGATACTGACAAGTGGCTGCCATCAACAAAAGACAGTCATTTTCTACTGGAAACTAGATTTAATAATCTGACCACACATGCATAAAAAGCTATCCAAAAGCCAGGAGTGAAGAAGAATCCAATGATGGCTGAGTCTTATAAATCCAACCGCTGCCATTTAGTTTAGTACATCATCTACCAGGACTTCTGACTGCTGAATATCCTCAAAACGTCAAATGAAATTCTCTGCATTTGTTGTTACACAACACAAGTTACACAAGGCAATATCAGTGTCTGGACCTTTTTTGTTCAGTTGTGTCCTTTCTATTCATCCGACAGGTGCTGTGGGACCATGTACAACCTTCACAGAACTTCAGCAAATACAATGGAGGAGTGGAGGCAGTGTCCAGTTTGTTCAGTTAGTAACACCAGGCCTTTGAACACAAAAACAGTACAGGGACAACAGCCAATAAGAAAACACAAAAAGCCAGACATCTCACGTTCTACATTTATAATCAGGTGTGGGAAGCCTGTCCATCTAAGTGTGTCTTGTTCAGGCGCTGCTGCAGCCTATGGGATCGGATTCACGGAGGTGAAATGGGAGCAGTGGGGGGAGCTGGCCCTGGGTGGCTTCTCTGCACTGGCAGCAGCAACACTCTTCCTGATGACCTTCATATACAACATCTGGATGTGCTATGTTGGCTACATCATTTTCAAGTGCCTGTACATGTTGTTGATTACAATAGCCATGTAGGTGTTCAGTCATATTGGACTTTTTATTGGTCCACATGAATTACACCTGATTTTATTGCGAGTTAAACAAAAATTACTTTTACAGGTGTATGGATAAATAAAACATAAAAAACCTGATGACCCACTCTATTAGGTACCAGATTGCAGCTGACCTGACAATGGAAAGGTATGCACTGGTCTTTGGAGCAAACAACTTTGTAGCCTTGGCCCTACAGACGATCATCACCTCCATTGTGGTTGACAGTAGAGGGCTGGGCCTGTCCATCATTCCTCAGGTGAGCTGGTTAACTAAAAAGTCAGGTCTTCTGTAGATGAAACAAAATATCTTACATATCATTTTTCATCACTGTTCTCCACTCGTTTGTGCTTTTTGCAGTTCACCATTTACGCCAGCTACTTTTCTATGATCGCCATTGTTTTTTCACTGCGGGGACTGTTTACCATTTGGAGAGCACAGAAAGGCAACAAAGAGTCAATTCCTCCAAACACAAATGCATCTCCAGATGCTGTTGAACACCATTTTTAAAAAAAAAAAAAAAAAAAAAAAAAAA
>OMNV01009245.1:0-72187 GCA_900303265.1 Brotula barbata | reverse complement strand
AAGAGAAAAAAATGTACAATGTCATCTAAGATAATGAATCATTACTTGTGCTTTTTGGTCACACATGAAAGAGAAAAAGCTTTAAATTATTGACTACAGCATCATGAATATAAATCCTTTTATGCAAAATAAATGTACAACAAATTCAGACATCAATATAAATGAATAGTTTGGTCATTTCTTCTTAGTTAAAATTCTTTTTAATATAATATATATTTACATCTTAACTTAAAATTCTCTAATACCCAACATAAGTGGTTTTCAGTTCATCAGCCATTCAGGTTACTCGTATGGATGTGGTTGACCATGGTTCAGAAGTTTTGTGACAGGAGTCCCCTGTCCGTCCCTGATGCAGCACTCGACCCGTCTGTTCATCTCTCAACAACACAATGTGCAGTATTACTGTTTTTTTTGTTTGTTTTTTTTTTTACCCCAAGAGATCCTGAACGTGTACAATTTGGTTCTTTACAAATACAGTACCCGTCAACCTTTCCAAGTAACAGTTCTGTCTCAACAAATAGTGTGTGTTAGATACAAATACTGATATGCACAAAGAGCTAATTTCATTTAAGAAAAACTATGTACATAACTGCAGCATAATGAAATGGGATAATTGCAATAACTTAGTTTTCAGCCAGTTTGATTATACGTTGTGGCTCAGTAGAGGCCCGACCAGTTCACAGGTTAAATAGAGAAGAGGGTACAAACCTCTCCCTCTGCACACACCATCACTTTGTTTTGTTGCCACAGACAATGTCAGCACAATTGCTTTTTCGTGTGGTTGCATTTGTGACAAACTGCAATACAAAATACAAATTCTTACAAACATTGTGGTTTTTAAAGCTACTTGTGAAACAAAACAGTGCAATAGGTGCAAGCGTGCCAATTGTTGACCCTGTAGTGGAGCTGAATGGATGGAGTGCTATAAGAAGGGATTTGTTGAAGAGCCTCCAGCTGGATATTGTGGAGGTGTAACGGTACCCTGGGATGAAAAGAGGCACATGAAGAGAGAGTAAACGTTAGGTGTGGAGTCAAAATAAAGCTAACAATGACGCTCAGGGATAGATTCACCCATGGAAGGAATGTGGCAATCTGTCTATGGAAAGCAACGTAGCAAATATAGAAATACAACTAACCAAATAAATGAATGAATTTAAACTGTCCGTGCTTTCTTAGGATGATCTGCAGTGGATGGTAAGACTGCCTTATCTCTGTTAAGATACTCTTGGATCAAATGACCATAACGTATTCATCTCATCAAGGCATTTTTTTACGAGGGGAAGCCAAACCACACAACCGTCATACTAACCAGGAAAGGGTTGCTTGGGACACCAGGAGCTGGCATTCCCTGCCCGAAATGAGACACCACAGGCTTTGCCTGGCCAAAGGCTGCAAAGCCACCTAGAAGTCAAACATTCTGATTAAGACTCAGATATACGAGGGCGTACCCATCTCACAAATGAATTTTTGAACAGTTACATGGACTACATAAACCACACACACACACACCATTGGGCTGCTGGGGATATGCTGGAGGCTGAGGGAAGGGAGCCTGGCCAGGAAATGGTTGCTGGAAGGTTCCACTAAAGCTGGTGGGAAGGTTGTAGGCTGAAGCGTTCCCAAATCCAGAAGGCATACTCATGGAACCTGTGCCAAATGCTGAAATACACCAGAACAAGGTTACTCTATAGGACTATAGGACCATTTTGTTTAGCAATCATGACCTCCATTCAGCAGCATTCTACATACATTTGACAATAAGATGTGTCTCCATGCATAAAATGACAGAGTCAAGGAAACCTTGGCAGAAAAAACAGATGTCCAAGCCAATACTAGAACAAAACAACTTGAGTATGAAAATGAACAAGGACTGAATGATTAACAGGCCAGAATATGTGGCAAAACGCAGGTACAGTGCTGCAAACCAGTCTCATCAGCGAACTTACATTCTGAGATGTTACTCAGCACAATAAGGTTCAACTCCTTTTCATAATGAGGCTACCGTCCTCCAGACTGTGTTGCTACATCATAATGGCTGTATTCACTGAATGACACATTTAATGATAGTGCCAAAAAGAAATGTCTTGCTGATTTTGAGTGTACTTAAAATTGGATATTTGGTTTGAATATCTTCAACAAAGCAGCTGATATTTTTGCCGGACGAGAAGAAAATTTGGAGAAAACTATAATTTCCGGATTCACAGGAACCAAAGATATGACATCAACAAGGAAAAGACAGCACGGTCTTCATTTAACTCATCCTGACGATGAGGAGCAGTGGACAGTCATAGTCCAGCGCCTGGGGACAACCTGCTGAAACTAAACTGTCTTGGTCGCGGGCAATGGCAGGAGTAATTTGTCTAACACACGTGTTATTGTGAAGGAGGAAACCCACACAGACACGAGGAGAACATGCAAAAGAACCAGGATCCCGATCTTGTCTGTGTGGAGTCAGCACTCCATGTAGAAAAGGCTCGGCACAGGGCTCAACCCCTGGACCTTCTGGCTGTGAGGTAACAGTGCTCCACTGTGCCGCCAGGATCATAGAAATGAGTCAATCTGAGCAATACAGTGGTTCTTCAAGTCACTAATGTAATCCTTAATTTAGATCCATTTCACTTTTTTCACTTGGATCTTAACAGTCACAATCATCCATACAAATCATGGCTTTTGCATCAATCAAAGGTATTCCCTGATAAACGTTTTCCTACTAACATCTTGTGTTTGTTCAGTCTAATACATTAATTCATTATCGCGACCACTGGCTGTAGATTATAGAGGCTAAATATATTACAGTGTCAAACTCATAAGCTCCAAGGCCACCCAGGAGTCACAACTTCTTTGTCATGATGAATTATGAAACAAGTACTCCATCACATATTAAATCAAATGATTAATGATAAATTTATGATTATTCCAATTTGATACAATGCTTCCTTTAAACTAACTTTACGGCTCAGAGAATGTCGGCCTCTCCAGTGTTTTCTTGGCAGAACTACTACAGGAACAAGGAAGCACTGCAAAAGCAAGGCCAACAAGAGCAAAATGGAAACATGAAGAATTCTCATCACGCCTGTCCAACATGGCAAGACCAATGAGACAGACACCTGAATCTAAGGTTTTAAATCCTATGTTTGCTCTTAAGTGTATCACATATCTGCACACAGTATAACCCTGTAATAACAGGTAGACCACTTTAATTCCGTGTCTGTATGAACAGCTCTTCTCACTTCTCTTCTAAGCTGAGGGAACGTTGGCACAAGAAGCACGAGTATATTTGGATCTTGTCTGTAATTAGGTTATCAGATTACATCTTTCTATCCATAGATCTTCTATTTTCCCTCTTTTTACTTTAATATGTAAATTTTATCTGTATTTGTTTTTATTTTCTATGGACCATGGAGTCTTTAATTAAGATTGAACTGAACTATGTTTAATTGAATAGAATAAGCTAACAATCCCAGCTAGGTTGCCCATTTCTGCTTAGGGTGACCAACAGTTAACACACAAACAGTTGACACACCAACATCATCCATCACCTCTGAAACAAAATAATTCCCAGAAATAATTAAAATATGCTCCTCAGCAAAACACTGAAATTTTGTGGTTGATGTAATGATCTTCTGTAACTACTATAGGCAAACATAAGCGCACACTATTGCTAACATATGGACATGCACACGCACGCACGCACACACACACAGACAAACACCTGCTGCTGCTGCTGCTACAGTTGCCACTCTCCCATTGCTCTGGAAGGGGTTGGTGGGAGGTGCGGATGGGGGACCACCAGTCGCAACAAAGGGATTTGTTGACTGAGCTGTTAGGAGACACAAGATTTAAAGTAAGGAATGTGTATCAAAATAAGATACAAAATACAAACTTGAGGCAATTGTACAACACTTTTAAAGGTGCTTTCTGTTGAAACAGAGACCTGCAATACATATTGTCTCTTACTGCAGAAGAGGCTTTTGGATGAGAAACTATGTTTACAAAATCTCACTGACCCCTACAGCAGTACAGTCAATAGTGCTAGACATTGGAAAATACACTGAAAGTTCACTCACCTCCAAAACCTTGAGCCATGCTAGGCAGGGGCTGTTGAGGCTGGGCCGTTGACACAGCGGTCCCTGAGCCAAAAAGCCCCCTACAGCAAACACAGACAAAGGAAAGCACGGAAAAAGAGTGTCAGGGATCATATTCTACTGACTTCGATGAGACGAGTAGAATTAGTCATATTCTTTGTAACATCGGTGTTTAAGAACAACCAAAACAAATTCAGTCCATGTTTTTGCAGTGTTTTACCAAGGTTTTCCCTTTTCTCATCATCATGTGGCAATGGTGTAACGTGTTACATTTACTGAGTGTGGATTGTGAACGTGTTTCAGGTTTTGTCTCACCCATGTGAAGTGGTTGTGGTGTTGTAAACACTAGTAGCAGGGGCTGAGGGGCTGAATACATTATCAAGCGCAGCGAGTGCAGCATAGCGGTCCCCTCCTGCTGACACTCCTTGTTGGTTCTGAGGCGGAACAGCAACTCCTGATGCTGCAGCGGCGGCGCTAACCCCACTAGGAACACCGCCCCCTGGAACACAAGCACAGACAGCGCAGATGGGTTCAAACCACCTCAATATAGCCTATAAGGGAAGAACAATGTCTCCATAAAAGACAAACAAAACGTCCAGTTAGCTGCCATTTTGAACCTATTAAAACAATGGAGAATGTTAAATGATTAGAAAAGTATTTGCATTTCTATTACAGTTGGAGTTTACACAAAGTGGTGCTAGCTTGTACAAATTGTCATGCCCCATTAAGACCATGTGACATTCAAATAATATAATCAATTTCAAATGACATGACTTCAGTCCGTAAGATGGTGCCTCTGCCAACTTCCACATACAGAACCATTCAGTAGCACTGAGGCCAGGGGCACGCACACACACACACACACACACACACGCGCGCTATGGATTGAAATAGGATTTTGCTTGAATGTGTAAACTAAATGGCCCTGTTTGGTCAGAGGATGCCTGGCTGTCAATGGGATCATGATTAATCGGTGTCTAAAGCTTAATGACTGACAAACTGGTTTGCACGGAAGCAATTTTTCCCAATCCCTACACTGCTATTCCTGAAATATCTTAAAAACTACGCGGCAGGCCAGTCAGGAGGAGTTTACCTTGCTCTGTTTTGCCAGAGCTAAATATGTTATCCAGGTCAGCCAGGGCTGCGTATCTATCAGCAGGGACGCTAGTACTCTGAACAGCATCTCTGGCAGCTGCTGAGGAGTTAGTCTGGGAGGAGGAACTGAAGGATCCAAAGTCAGCGCTACACGATTTGGGGAAGTTGTCAAAATTTGCAAAATTGGCATTTGCCAGTCCCCCTGAGGTGCTACCTGTATGAAAGAAGAGAGATTACAGAGTCATAAGGGATACTTTGATTGCTGGATCTGAGTAACAGCATAAAAATGGTGGAGAAGGAGGGAAGAGAGCTGCAGGAGGGCAAACCTGGGGAGGAGCTAGGCTGGGGTTAGTACACATAACCTAAAGGAAGGATACACCGAAAAACTACCAAAACAATTCCTCAGCAACTCGGCACTACGCCAGAACCCTGAAGAAGGTATAAAATCAGCATTTGTGAAGCAAACAATGTGCACAACAACATTTGGCCCTTGATACCTGGGGCTGTAATACACAGACAATGTGCATTAAATGTTCAAATGGTTGAAGCACTATCCGTTCCCTTTTTTTTACGGATCACAAACACCTGAAGCTCTCCATTAGGGCTCAGATGGAGATTTAATTTCACATTGTCGGGGAATAAAAATAAATCTAAGTGTGGACTGCACAACTTCCTTTGGCTCAGTGAAGATATCACTGCGGAATGTGATTTTAGAGCATTTACTATATTCTCATATTACTCTATATTGTAATATTATGCTGACATTTGAAGTCTGAATGAAACGTTACCATTCTCAATTCCAGCTAGAGAGGCCACATTAGTCAACTTCATGATGTTATGCCCTTCCCCTGGTTCTAGCCACAAGTGTAACCCTTCCGAAGCAGTTATTAACAGCGGAAAAACTAACCACAGTACACTATCCATCTACTGTCAACCAGTGTGAGTATCAACAGTGATTCAGAGTCAGTAACACAAAGTCAGCTACATGCGAGACACACACGGTACAACTGGAGAGTGAAGGGTCAGAATACGGCTGGCGTAGAGTTAGTGGAGAAAGTGAAAGCTGTTATGAATGCTAGAAAATGCCAGAAAGAAAAAAAAACTTACTGTGCGAAGCCTGGAGACGCAAAGCAGCTGAAAACTCACCCATACTGCGGCTGGAAGAGAGTACTGTAAATGCTGGTAGCCAAAATCAAAGAGGAAAAGAAAGAGAAATTGGGGGAATGAGCAGTGCAAGACAAGGTGGAGAAACAAAACAAAACTATCAGCAAAGCAAAAAAAATGAGAAGTCAGAAACAACCCATCTGGCTCTGAAGCAAAACACAAAACATGAGATAAAGAGAAAGGAGAGCTGAAACCCGATAGGACAGTTTGTCAGTGACTGTGAGATATGGATTATCTTGAAAAGCCAGTAAAGGGAGAGGGAAGCTTGATCCATCAACCAGCAGACACTCAGAGGTCACTTCAACACAATAATCATCAATGTAGAACCTCCAGCAGGAGGCACGATCAACCCCTTGAGATGGATGTCATTTGTGTATGACAGATGGTAAGCAAGTTCTCTGATGGAAGGCAAGAGTAAATATTGGCAGAGATGAATGAGAGGACAACAGTAGATGGTATGTCATTGGTAACTCGTGGGTAATTTGGATTACTGCACCACAGGCGAAATGTTTGAAGTATAAATGATATTCCTAGAGGCACGTATACAATACGCTTATTGTACTCAATAGTTAAATATATAGTTATGAACATTGTTTTAGCGTTTCCAGTATCATGTAACTGTTTGCGTCATTGGTTTACAGCTATCTCAATCTTAACAGTGAATCACTTTGTGATATTTTTAATGATAAAATTTCGAATTGAAATTATTCTCCTGATATGTTGTTGGGAGGTGGTTTCCAGCAAGAAAGTGTGGTAGGTGGGAAAATGCTCTGGTGGTCGATTCACGGAGGTAAGCTCACCCAGCGAGCCATACATCTGTCCAACGCACAAATGATTGGAAAATACAAAGATCAGTCTCTTCAGTTGGATGGCTACATGACAGGAGATTTGAGACTGTTCTACGCTGTTTTTGTGAAACATGGCTCAGCCAGCAGACTCTGAGTACCCTTCTCTTTTCTTCTTCTAACCAGGCTAACAACACCGACAGGTTACAGGTTGCAGAGGTGACTGCAAGACTGAGGAGTGCGGTAAATAACAAACCCAGGGAACGGCAGACATAGTCAAGGCATACAGACATCAAGGTTAAATCTGTTCAGTCGTGCTCAGCAAATGTGGAATCCCGGACACTAAAATGCACTGCAGTTGACTGGGTAGAGAAAATGTGTAAGATATTGGTACCTTGTGACAGTAAGGTAAACAAATGTCTATAACAGTGCTCGAAGGTCAAAAGCATTATAATGGAGTGTTGCTGTAAGCTTTGACAAAACATTCATAGTGATGACAGTTTCGAAGTCAAATTATATGCTTACACGTTGAATACTTAGGGAAAACGCCAAAATAATCGCTACAATAAGGGATTGTACATCAGCAGAAAATCAAAAAATAAAATCCACAAATAAATGACTGAGCCCATCACAGATTTCAAGCAGGTACAGTGTGTGATGTCATTTTTCTACCATCAGTATGCTTTCTGTGAACTGGCTATGGATTTTGTGCACTATGGTTAACCTGTGTAAACAGTGTGTTCTTGTAAAATGAACCTTTCAAAGTAGGTCAAAGTGGGAGATATGTTCAAATGCACTGTATGGATTGCAACGCGTCTGGTGTTTCTACACATTCTTTCCAGCAACTCACACACTATATTCCGCCTACGGCACCAAGTAAATGTAACAACCCGGCTTTGTCAGCGGCCAAGGTCATAAGTTATATATATGCCACAAAAACCACAAAACACAAAATAGTTTTACATTTGATTGTGATTAATCAACTGGTTCACTGCAATTTTAAGTTACTGCTGATAGCAAATACCATATTTCATGAATTTTTGAGACGTTTGACAAGACAAAAAGTATCCAGGCAAGGAAATAACATCACAAACCCATGGAACCTGTTGAGTTAGTTTTGAAAAACTGTTTTAGAATTGTTTGTCATACAACAGTCCACTAGAGAATGATGGAAAAAATGATCACGTGGTCTCACATAGGGACAGCTTTGGGAAACAAGACATTTAAACACACACCAACAATAGGTTAAATTTAAAAACAAATTGTGTACTGAAGTTAGCTTGTTTGTATGATGTTAGATGTGTTGTTTCGGTGAAGGGAATGTGTTCTACCTGTGTTTGAGGGTTGGAATGGGGGTTGGGGTGAGGACGAGAAACCAACTGTCGACCCAGAAGTGCTCCCGAATGCATCAAAATTTGCAAAGTCTGCATTTGCATTGGCATTCTGTGTCGCTGGAGGTGGTGTCAGGATGAGATATGGATGGAAAGATGGAGAGAACAAAAAAGATAATGAGAAGAAAACAATGAATGAGGTAATCAAGAATGGATTTACACGTGAAAACTAATGGCATGGGTGTTGACATAATGAGTTGTATCAAACATTGAAACAAAGTAACTGTAAAAGCAGACATGGCCTCATCCTTAACCATTTTTGGTGTCTTAAAGGTGTTGATTGGCATGTATATCTTTACCACTTGCCATTTTGCTCTTCCAAAGTTGGGATACTGGTTTTGAATAGTGTAATGCAATGACATTCAGCTATGCATTAATCAATCATTCCTTACTTGTGTGACTGTTGAAATGTGCAAAGTTAGCAAAACCAGTGTTGGCTCCTGCATTCAGAGGGGCAGCAAAGATGTCTCCACCCAGGTCACTGAGCAGGTCAAACTTCTTGTCGTGCAATTGCTGCTGATGGACTTGTGCACGACTCACCACTGGAGACTGTCAGAGACAAGGAACAAATTTGAAAAATGTTTACTAAGACAAAACATTGACGGAAACGATAGAAAATAACAAATCACTGAAACTTTATAGCTTCTCCGTTCCTCCTCCAGTCTGCATCCAGACATGCCACAATGTCCCAAACACAAACAAAAACCCAAAAAAACAAAAACACTGCCACAGCAACATATTTGCAATACGACTTAACAAATGCGACAGTAAATACTCCAGCTTGGTCATAGTTTGAAACAGTAAACTACAGATTTCAGCTGGAGTAAGATACTAGTTTTTCACAAAAGTTTTTAGATTGAGATGTTGTTATGTGCATACAAGAGTCCAGCAAGGCAAGGAACACAAAAAGACAATGACCACACATGTTGTACACCAGCCCAGTTGAAATTCTTTTGGAAGAGGAAACTGAGGGAAATGAAGATTGTGGATGTATATGTATATACTGTATATATCTTACCTGATTAGGAGGGGTGCTCTTATTCAGGTGTAGAGAGGGGGCAGACTCTCCCAACAGGGACTTGAGTGGTCTAACTTCTGGGGTACTGCTGGTACTGCTATTTGAGGACCCAGAGATGGAAGCATGGACTGATGCCACAACTCTGGCCTGCTCAGGGGGTACATACCTAGGAAACAGATCACTCAGGCAGTCAAACTATTTGTACATAGAGCTGAACTTTTGTATATTCATTCATTCATTCATCAGCCAGCACGTTGAATACACACATGCATCAATAGGAGTCTGCTGTTGCACATGATATGTTGCGTTATGCAGTATGAGGTGAGTCTGCCAGCTTAGGAAACATACTTACCATCTTTTCTTCTCGTATTTATCTTGAAGAAACTCTTTGACCTTCTGTGGTTCTCTGAAGTCTGGCACTGAGGCGGTTCTGTCATCAAAGAGGCCAAGCCAAATCTGTTTACATGACTGGGACACAGAGCAGCACAAGTGATTTTAGTCAAACATAAATAAATATTTAAAAATCAAACATTTGTTGTTTTTTGTTGTTATATATGTTATAGCCTATCTGTGTAGGTATAGGATAGTCAGTGTAAGCTTGTCTAGGTGCAGTGCTGGCTGACTGGCATACCATGCCATCTTAATCAGACTGTCAGAGACTTGGGTGTTTGGTGATGAACGCATAAATCAGCCCCATGTCAGGAAACACAAGATAGAGGAGGCAGCTCCTTGCTCTCACGTCTCTTTGGTTGTATGTAGCATTCATACATTGTTACTTGCTCAATGAAAGAGGTTTACCGGCTGCACTCATATGGGACACAGTGAGGTGACGCTGCTCGTGCCATACACAGATGTTGGTTGTATTTGTGTCTAACTGCAGCACTACTTAAATGAAATAATCTGTGTCCTGCTCTTTCTTATTTTTTGAAGGCAGCAGCAACATTTCTATAAGCAGCCTTGAAGATATATACACCAATAGCAACCTTGAATCTCCTGCACGTGTGCCTGTCTAACCACTTTGCTAAAGCTTTTAATAGCTTCTGCTTCCCAGGTGGCATTGCTCCATTTCATAGGCCGTTTATCAGAAATGGCTCGTGGATGATAGTGCATTCCTTTGTGCTGTGTGACTTAACTGTTGCCTCTTGATTTGAACATAACAGGAGAAGAACACAGGTGTTACAATTTATTGCTTTATTTGTCTATGTATCTGCCTTATCTGTATCTGTCTTTATCTATAGATTGCTCAGGCACTCACTTCTCATCAGCTTACAATTAACACTGCAGCGTAAACACAATTGAAAAAAAGTTAAAAAATTAAATTGAATTAAATTTATAATAGACATTCATGTGCATTAATTTTAAATTTCAATTTAAAAGAAATGTGTAAGGGATAGGGGATTTTAAACGGATATCCTATATGACCTGTACTTGTATATGTGCAATCTATACATCAAACATATCCAATATGATTATGAAAACTAAGCCGCCCCAAAATTATGGAATATCTGACTCAACATTTTTTTCAATTTAGAATCAAGGCAAACCAAAAAAGCGTGATCAGAGTGATTTTCAAATTAATTAAGAATTCAAGAGAGCTGAACTGTAAATAGAATTGTTCTGGCAACTAGCAAAGGTGGCCGGTCAAATTATTTGTATGTATGTTTTCACACTGTTCAAAATGCTTGTAACCAGACCATCAACAAACACTCAGTATTATTTTTTGTCTTGGGTTCTGTATGTTTTTCACTCCAAGACCACACGGAAGTGTTTTCACAGGCTACACCACCTGACATCCATAAAGAACTGGCTCTGTCAAAATGTCAGGGAGATTACATCTTTTTTTTGTTTTTAAATCTTTTTTACGGGAGTCATTAAAACGGATGTATTTACTATAGCAAGTGAAGTTGACGAGGACAAACGATAGGTCAGTACATTAAGATTTCCAGCTTAATTAACAGCTCTGAGAGCACTGACGGTCACCATGCCTACCTCATTGCCATGTTTCTGTAGGAACTCGATTTCCTGTTGCGTGAAGGTTGTCATGGAAATAGACTTGACTCTGTGGGGGGGGTTCAGTCCTCGTCTGTGGATGCGAAGAGATAGGTCAACTTCATTTGCAGGCACTGTACATCAAAAACTAGTCTGGGAACAGTCCAGATCCAAGTTAACAGGCACAGGCCACTCATTTATTTAATTAGCAACTAGCTAACTGCTGGTGTGTTAACTTGGGGCAAGAAGGCAGGGAGACAGACATGACACAAAAAAAATACTTCTAGATACTTCCATCACAGAGACGCACTCATTAGCCAACACTGGCCTTGTTCATGTCTCAGACAAGGTCACAGCTCATAGCTAAATTAGCACTCTATAATAATCTAACAGAACAGCGCAGAAGGTCAACATTTACAGCTTGCTGACAGCTGAATCATTTTGGTTTAAGTATTCTTTTTTTTCTGAACGCACAAATGAAAACAGACGTAGTGCTGATTTCAAGGTTGTTTTGTCTGTGAACTTGACCGATCCTTGTCCTCCACAGCTACTTTAGTATAATTGCAACAAAAAATACTTTCATTAAAAATGTACATATAAAAATGCAACAGAGGGGGCCAACAACCACTAAAGAAGCCCACAGCCACAAGAATTCACAAATAAGAAATACATTATTGATCCCTGAGGGGAAACTGGGTACAGCTGCAGTTGCCCACTCTCAAGGGAAACAGAGAGAGAACAGAAATTACACTCACACTGAAGAAGGGAAACAGAGAGAATATAGAAATTCCACTCCCACTCAAGAAGGGAAACAGAGAGAATATCAAAATTAGAAGATGATAAAGATTAAAAAATACATATGTAAAATATGTATGTCAGTTGCAGGAAGACAATAAAGTAAATGTGTAAATAATATGTAAGCTATGTACATTATCTTCCTGTACGTCAACAGTACTCTATAACAAGAAGTGAGAATGTGTAAGATATGTACAAAATAACAACAAACACAACAAACAAACAAAGTTAGTTATTAATTACTGTAATAACTAACTTCAATAAGTCGTTCTAGATAATAATTGCACGAGGCACAGTGTGGACATTACTGCACATTGAAGTATGGCACAGGCAGCAGTATTGCTATGTAAAATAATTATCTGCCATTTAAGATGTACATTGTAAATTACAGTTATGAACTGAGAGTTGCTGCCAGGGTGACAAGTCCAAGTACAATTCCCCAGGCCTGACACCCTGTCTCCTCAGGATTTGTGGACAGTGGGAAGATCCCCTGCACGTCCCTAGAAAAAAACTGTACTGTAATGTGACAACAAGTGATATAGACTGTTCAGGATATTAAAGCTCCTCAGGCTACATAGTTAAATTTACACAGTATGATATGCTTAACGAGACACCAACTCAGCCAGCTATAATCATTTGTTTTGTGCGTTATCATGAGACTATTTGCATTATTAATGTTAAAGGAACTCCCGTAACATCAAGCCTTTGGACACAAACGATGGACTGAACTATCCTGCGGACAGCCAACCGTAGCAACGCCGCAAAGAGAGTTTAACAAGGTTATAGCCCAAGAGAAGTTGGCCATTGCTTTTGGTAGTTACTGACAATTTCAATGCTATTTGTGTCCAACAAATGTGCCATTAACTCTTTAAATAAACTGTCCATAACAGTAAAAAGTCAATAACCACAATAAAGGGTTGATTCATTCATCCATTCTTGTAGTGGGCACACAGTACCAGTGATGTTGCTGGTGATGTTATAAGCAATGAGGAGTCAGAACTAATAGGCAGTGAAATACTAGACAAGCCTGCTGAATTATTTACTGTATCTCCACCCATTCTCTGAACATCAAGCAATCAGCTGATTGTTCCACAAGTAGTAACAGTTGTAACAGTTAGCTGACTTTGATGATGTCAAAATAAGTGCATACTTAAAATATCTAAGTGGCTGTGTCAATTAAAAATCCAAAGAACTAGTCTGATAATATTTAAGATAAAGGGCTAATCAGTCATTACGTGGCAGTAATTGTAAGTACAACTAATCTCTCTGGAGTAACTTACTTGCATTTCTGACTTACTAATTAACAAAGTGACAGGGACTACAAGCGATATCTAACAAGAAGTGATTGGTTCAATCTAGAAACGACCATCTCAGTCATCATTGTGTTGGTGACAATACAGTAAAATCGTAAAATTACAACTATAAAAGTCAACATGGTATTCATTTGGATTTATTTTATATTGTAAGGAGTCGTTTGTTTTTGGTGGGTTAGATTAGGTCACCCTGTAGTACATTATTAACTTTACAAAACCAACACCACAGGCCATGGTAACACCTGTGTGCCCTCAAACGCTGGTCCATATCCTTGCCTTTAAGTCCCACAGGAACTGATTGGGCCCATTCCAACAGTCGACAGGAAAACAGACGCTTCTTTAACTTGTGGGTTATGTCCAGTGTCATGCAGCTGACACACATCAGGAAAGGACCTACAAATGACTGTAACCTTTCGGTGATTGTAGGCTCTTCATTAATAGTTAACTTATGGAGTAAAAATAACTCCAGTGGCTTTCTCGTTCATTTTGGCCAGCGGCCAGCGTCTTTTTCCATTACACTTGAAGCAGACAAACTGTTTACCTGCACAGATTTTCTGAAATTTCCTGAGCAAGGCTAATCATTCCCCCCCGCCTCATATAGAATTTGGCCACTTTAATATGTGTCCTAAATTTGATTCTTATCCAATATCTCCCTTCTTTATGCTGACAAACATCACTTATCATTCAGTGTTGGCACCTTACAACCCAGATAAAAAGCTTCATGTGCTGTGGGGGGAAATTTACACAGTATGCTGAAAAACTGGAACAACGGCATAACTGCACAGAACTCCTGAGATATGGCATAAAATGCATCTAAAGCATTCTTAAACAGGTATAAATATACACGGTGTCTTGAGTGTGTCAAGTAGTCACTGCTAAATTCAGGGCATAGCAGAATACCAATAAGTTCTAAGAATCAGGACAGCAACTATTCAGCAACTTTAACACCACACTGTTGGTGTGTTTTTCTGTGCCCCAAGGCAGGTGAGTGATCACTTCCCCAGTCTCACAAGGAATAAAGTAGGTCAGATACAGGGTAGGGTTCCATAACCCTCATGGTCTTGATGTGTCGGCCCAGTTGTCAAAATAAATAAATATTTTCTTTCAAATATGGGCGATGTGTACATGTATATTTGTGGCTTCAAACTGAGTCCAACTGACTCCAGGTCCTTCTACAGTGCCAGAATAGAGAACAGCATCACATATTGGATAGTGAAATAATTATGACCAAGCCACTGTACAACAGAGTTGTGAGTCAGGCCATAGCCAGCAGAGAGCCCTGCTTTCATTTGCATATTGTGACAGCTCCGGGGTAAGACAAACTGGTAACACAAAAAAAGAGAAAAGAGCAGAGGAAATGAACCATCATTCACTTCACTTTCACACATTCATCATCTGTTTCTTTACCAAAGAGCATTGGCATCTACATTTAACCAGAGAGGTGCTTTCTGATTAAATGTGATACTGTATATCACAAACATGGAGTACAAATTGTTTTGGTTTTTTTAAAGATGACTTTTTGACATTCCTGTTTTATCATGATAGGTATACTATAGAGGTTGACAGGAAGGACAGGGACAGTAATTTGAAAGAATGTACGCAATGCTAATGTGCAAATTATTACTGTAGTACTGAAGTCAAGTAGCTGAGGAAAATGCTGTTAGTAGCAACTACAAGTAGCATTTCGTAACAGCCAGACCGCCTTGCAGAGGCTAGTTTAAAGTATAATCGAGTTTCAACTCGTATGAAAACTGACTACCTCTGTCAGGGTTTAGTCACTGTGACGGTACTGCATATTCAGGAACAAATGGGCAAAGTGAGGTTACTTCCTCACATGAGCCATGCATCAGTAGGACATTGTTAGAAGTGTTCCTCCTGGGGAAGCCTCCACCTTCAACAGGAATGTGTTTACATAGCAGATTCCGAATACTCCACCCATTAAACAACCAAAACTGTCATAGTTGTCGTGACCCTGCGATCACCCCACAAACAAGAAAACAATGCTACACGCTGAAAATTGGAAAAATCCAAAAAAAAGGGCCAGCAATGTGACGCAAAACATAATATGTATTGACATTTGTTTCAATGAGACTTTGTTTCCTGTGAAGAGGAAAAGCAAAGGCTACCATAACGAATCACATAGGATCAGAATTACCAACTGGATAAATTAGCTCGGAACGTGACTCAGTTGGCTCTTACAAAATGCCTGCATCTACGCCTCAATAGAAATCAGAAAAGCAGACAGCGACATCTCCACCACTTCCTGTTGCGCGTGTAAAATCACATGCTGATGATGAAGTCGCACAGTGGGGCCATACCACTTCCTGAGCCCAGTACAATCACACCAGGCTTCCTGTATACACCAGGCCGACATCAATCCAATCATTCATAGCTTTCAAACACACACTGATGCAAGAACGATCAGGATCACTCGTATCAGACACAGCATGAAAGGGCAGAAATAGACAAAGAGCTGGTACATTTTAAATTTATTACCACAATTAATCCATTTTTGAGATGTTGATATGATATGATCAGCAGAATTCACATCGGCACCCATGCAGCCACACTCATTAGAACTGATGGAGGCCCAACAATGTACCGGCAATTATTCTTATTGCATTCCACGGTGCAGTAATAACCTTCACATGAAAAATGACCTAATGAAAAAGTGGCTGCTGGACATTGTCTGGGGGACAAACCAAAAGCAGTATGGGAACAACAAACAATCTGGAGGAAGAACACCTAAAATGACAGAAATCTGAAAAGGCTATATGCACCACAACAGAGAGCAAAACAACACTTTCTTTCTTGTACTGGGACTTAGTTACTCACATCATTAAACTAAGCACAGAGTGGTGATTTCCAAGCATTAAGGAAGAGCAAGTGTTTGCTGATGACTGTGTGAGTTAGCGGAACACAATGGTCGGATGGAGAAGTTGAGACCTGCAAATATTCATCTTTCAACTGATGCTTCTCCAACTGTAAAAATGCTCTCACATTCAAGAGTCTGCAACTCTGTTCAACATTTTTCTTCACGTCGCATCTTTTTTACTCATCCTGTAGCTACATAATTCTTAAACACCAAACTGTGTTTTCCTGTCCAATGCTTGTACTATAATGACAATAAAGCTGACTGACTAACTTTTGTAAGGCAATAAAAGGGTGTTTGGTGATGGGGCAGGGCTTCGATCTTCATTGCAGCAACTGTACGAACATCTGCACAATGTCTGGGCTGCTAGGTTTTATGCTTGATAACACAGCACCAACGTGTTCTGATGTTTTAACACCACTGTTTTGATTGTTCTCTATTTGTTCTAATATTATTCAGTCCTAATAAACAAACATTTTCCAGCACAGTGCAACCATCTTGCCATAGTAATAGACAAAACTGGCAGGTATAATGAGAAATTATGGTCAATTTATACTTCACAGCTGCAGCACGTACAATTGGAGACAATGTTACATACCTTCTTTTTGGAGTAATTTTACCATTTATTGTTTTCGCACGATCATAATTTATTGCACATTGCTGTTTTTCTCTTTATTGTGCAGCTTTTCACGTCTTGTGTTTGGATGGATAGTGCTAAGACTTATCTAACTTGAACCAAACTCTGTCCAAGTGTATTTGGTGCCTTACAGATGGCACCTATTTAATCAGGCGATACGTTTTGTTTGGTGCATCGGAGTCCGGGGTCTGGTTTCACTTATGTCAAAATGAACCAGACCTTTCAGTCACACACATCAGGGTACGATTCAAGCAGATTGGTTTTCAGTATACAACACATCGATGCACTTGGACAGGACTGTAAGAGGATCCTCAAAAATCTTTGGAGTAGACTGATGTGCTGATTATCACAATGTCATCACTCATAGTATATATAAAACAAAAAATGCCTGAACCATTGAAAACCTTACAGAGTCACAACTTAAATTGTACTGAAGTAGAGCATTTTCAAATGTGACAAGCTCCACATTAACCCAGAAAACAAAGCCTTTTTACTCTGCAACACTTGACAGATAAATCAAAATGGCACATCTTTAGCTGAGTAAGGACAGATGAGATGCTTCACTAATCCCCATTCCGCTGCTACAGAAGCTTAGTTACAACTGCACAGTAAAGCTTTAAGTCAGTCATCCAGCTGCACTGAAAATGTCAACAACATGGAAAGGTTTGCTAAATCAAGTGGGAGTCATCTGCTGGAAAGGGTGAGCTGGAAGTCAAAGGGTGAAATTGTTGACTCATAATGCTTGACAGAATTTGGTAAATCATTACTGCTCGCTTTGGGTGCGACAAAACCTATTTCACCTATTTAAATATAAAAAATTATTGGAATTTAATATAATACTATACTGAGAGTACCGCTATCGTACATATCAGCACATCTTTGTCATGCGTGGCATTAATGTGATCTTTGGAGCAGCGTAGCCTAGCCAAGCTAGCGGCCAAACGGTGAGCAATTTTTTAATAGATGAATGAATGTGACAATGCTACAGTTGACATTTGGGCTTCTACATATATCAATGACTGGCTGTAACATGAGAAATATTCAATTTTTGTAATATCTTACTTTATAAATTAAAGATACTATTTTGAATAGAGTTCATGTATAACCATGGTCAAAACAAGCACATTTCAATACATTTAAAATCAAACTAAGTAGCTTCCTTTATTGGAGATTAAATTGACAGTATTTGCTTATTACCATCGTCAAGGTCAGTACTGAATTTTATTCACTAACAAAAACAATAACAATACTTGGTAGTCATAATTTGTGAAATACAAACAAATACCCATAATGCAGTCTGAGCCAAGTGCCAGAGCTGAAACCCACGAAGAGGATCAAAGGCATGGAACAGACACACAAAAAGCCAAACACTTCACACAGAAAAATTTGCTGTGACTCCTCTTTTGCAAATCTTGCACAGGGTGGCAACACAAACAACCTGTTTGCACACTTAAACAAGCCTTGTGAGCAGGTATGCAAATAAATGACAAATATGGGCTGCAAAAGCTGCAACGGAATGAAGGAAGAATAAGGAAATTGAACAGAAACCCTTAATTGCTATTGCAGTTCTCCTGGTATTTGTATTGGGGGTAAAAAAAAAAAAACCCCGTCATCATCCTGCAGTCATTTAAAATATCGTGATATGTTTGTGCCACATCGTCCCTGTCCTCGTAGCTAGCATGAGGGCTGCCCGTTAGTTTTCCACGCTGACACCTCCTTGTACCCCACCCAACACTAATTACACCGACACGACTGGACAACTAAGTAACGTGAGCTAACGCTAGTAAGCTAACGCTAGCTGTGCAACCTTACTGCTGTTGTGAAGCTGAGGGGGGGCTGTAACTAAACGTTACAAGCATTGTGCGCCATGTCTAACATAAGGTCGTCCAACAACTTACAGGATACCGGAGCAGGAGGTGCACACGAAGGAGCCCACTGTCATGTTGGCATAGGTCGGGCCGCGTTGGTCGCAGTCAAAGCACTTTCTGTTGAGAGGCAAACTCGTCATTTCTCTCAGCATCTTCAGGTGTTTCTCCTCTTGCTTTCTCTTCGCACTCGCCGCCATGGTGAGGGTTACACGGCGTGGTTCAGTAAAACCGAGGAAGACTGGAGGGTACGCTTTAACTAAAACAAAAGACGTCGCTACTTTTTTAACGGATCCCAGCCCGTCGTGAGCACTCGGAGGGAGTGGATATGTGGCTCCGCTCAGACGGTCGGCCTCGCTTCTCCTCGAACAAGGAGTTTGAGGTGATAGACTGAATTTAGGATTGAAGCGAGATGTCTCCTTCCGCGCACTTCCGGATTCGTTTAAATCCCGTTATGTCCAGCAGCTACATCGATTGGTAGTTAACGGTTAAAATTTGATGTAATTTTCCCCAAAAGATTTTCAAATTGTTCGAGAAGATTACATTTACCACCTAAAATATAACCTAAGTAGTAGTGGATAATTATCTGACATTATCAATAAAAACATTCTGCTGCAATGGGTCATAACGGATTTCCTTTTTCCTTTTTTGTAAACCGGAAAAGGAGGTGGTTCATCCTAACTGGTTGCTTAGATTGAAGCTCTTTGGCTACATGACGCGGCATCGCTGGTCCTCTTTCTTCGACACACTAGCGCCACCTGGTGGATTCACGCTATCGTTACAAAACGATTTATATGCGTTGCAGTTTTGTACCGGTGTGCAGTAAGTGGTGTTGCAGAAGAATCTACTCATCAAAGAAGGACATAACTAAATATTCAACATGTATACATGAGCACTTTATTGTCCAGTATATTTTTCAAATAGCAATAGAAATAACCTCAATGTCATTTTTATTATTTACAAGGAAATTAGATTTCTTCCTGATACAGTGGCATCCGTATCCTTGAATAATAAGCCTTATTTTTCTCCTATCTGAGGTTGACTGACATTGCATTGTTAAACAAGGTAGATGCCACTGTAATGATTCAGATTACTTTTTCCCCCACTGAGTCTGTTGCAATGATGACCTGCTGCAGGGTAGGACTAATTGCTGCTGAGGGATTGAACGAGTATCTTCTGCTGCTGCTGCTGCTGCTGCTGCTGCTGCAGGGAGAAGTCAAACGTTTTGCGGTTCTCGGTGAAACCGTAAAGTTTCCGTAGGGCCACACGAGCTGCCTCTTCCTCTGCAGCAAAAAGCGTCTCCCCTGGACCCTGGGCTAGGAGCTTCTTATCGCTAAATCAAAAAGATACAAAAAGACACACAGACACCATTGACTGTCAATTTTATCATAAAGATGACTAAATTATAAGAACATACAAGTTCTGATTGCCACCTTCAATCTCATTTATTGAACTCACTGTACTTTAAGTTAAGATAGCAGCAACAGCATACACACCTGTACAGGCCGACAAAGTACAATGGGAGGACTGTGCTGGCCCCAGCTGATCTGATGAGGCGAGGCTCCGGGAGAGGCATATTACGTCGAGCCAGCTCCTCCACCAGAAGCCCCATGGGGTTCAAAACTGTCCACAAATCAAATAAGTCTTTCCCTATCAACTGAGTGACGAGGAAATCCTACAGAAAAAGGGAGAAGGTAGAGGTGAGTGACGGGAACAGAGGAGCAAACCAGAGCTATATACTGAATATCTTGCAGCAAGCCTCTCTTACCCTGAGAAAGAATCCTGCTTGCTCTGCTCCACTGCACTCCTGCAGAGCTCCAATGACTGCCATAAATGTAGAATGGAGCACCTCATCAGGAACAGGGAATTCTGCGCTCATGGTGAGATCTTCAATGCCAAGGTTCCTCGCTACGTGGGCTACAACTGCCACCCTCGTGAGATGGCCTACGATATTTGCCACTGCCTCACTGGGCAGGCTGGGGAAGCTTGCTCTGCACCAGTCAGTCAGGAAGCTGTGAGTCAATCCCGCTCCCTTTGTACTCAGCTGGACATTATCGTTCAGAACCAGAGCATTGGTCTCAGAGTTCATATCCAACCCCTGCCTCCTCTCTTGCTCTGCTTTCACATAACACGGATTGACAAAGGCTTCCTTCAGCAGCTCCAGGGAGAAGTTCTCGTGAAGGCGGCTGCTGAAAGCCTGAACCTCAGCATGGTAGTCCCAGTTGGGTTGTTGAGAGCTGAAGGACAAAGATGAAGCTAAAAGTAAGGCACATGTTGATGCTGATACCACAAGACATTCCGAATAAACAATTTTTAGAGAAATTAAAATACCACCGCTTGAGAAAGTATGTCTTAGTAAAATGGATTTTATGTCTTACATACCACAACATGTCCAAAAATAACTGAAGTTTGAAATTTTGTTGGTTTTGACAACAGGGTTGAGAATGCTTTGTGGATTTATGAGTTTTTCAGACTGATGATGACCAAGGATGACCATCCTTGGAATCAGTGCGATATCAAACATATTTCAGCAGTAGTTTCAGTTAAAAAAGTGACAGCTGGGAACACAGAGCAGCTGTTATCAGTTTATTTTGATAAAGCCACAAACCAGGAACTTATAATTAGCTCATCATTCCGAGGGTATTTAGGGTTAATTCTAAATGAGTTACTCTATAAATGTACTATTTAACACAGAAGTATTATTATGACATATTAAAACATTAAACATTAGACAATTTATTGGCCATAAAGTTCACTTTAAGCAAGACTGTTGAGGGTTATTTAATAGACTGATTAAATTGAACGGGCCTTTTCACATTAGCTGCCCGTTCACAATTGAGTTGAGCATTTTTTTTTTTTAAATCCTACAGTCCATTACAGTAACCATTACTTTTTTCCCCAGTGCCATTTTTAATTAAAATGGCAACTCAAAACACATTTTTTCCTGAAGTTATACTCAGGCATTCAACTTAAGTCACATTTGTATGAGTTTGACTTGTGATATTGTTTGTATTACTGCATATCTTTTATTGCTGTTGATCCAGAAAGATCCAGCATCAACAAAACATAAGTATCAATTATTATTTTTATTAATATTGGATTCTGACATGTGCTCTTCTACATTCTAATATGTTTGGCATCTATGGAAACTTTGGACATATAACTCTTTACACCATCCATGGAGCCCATCTTCATAAAGTCTCATTTCAATTACTAGTGACTACACAAAGTTTCAAACTGTATCAGGATGTATCTGAGTACATTATAACAAAATGACATGCAACATGTCAAGAAGAGAAATTTAAGGATTTTTTTTAAGCTAGCTCAGTTTAAATATTAAAGATTCATGTGTTGTAAAGGACTTTATTGTCATTTCATCAATTCTTTTATTTATTCAATATTTCCCTAGCAATTTTGACTTTTTATGTGTTTTCAACGTGGTATACTCAGATATTAATGGTTTGCTAACGTGAAAAGGTCAAACAAACTCAAGTCCTTTAAGTAACACTGACCTATTTGCGTCCTCAATTACCAATGATTGAAAGGTTGACCAAAATTTTAAATGCATTTTTTTTTAAAGAAGACGGTGTATGCGTGATGATCAATTAAACTGGATTGAGTATGCAGCATAAACACTGACGGCCTTGAGCTGCTCTCTAGCTAAAGCTGTCCCGTTAGCCATCGTAGCCATACCGTGGTTTCGGCGGCGGGGATCCTTCGAGTTTTAACTTCCTCGCCATTAGGGACGTGTACGCCTTCATCCATCTCTTTTTCTCCCTCACCGGTGTTATTGTAATATTTCTACAAACACGCTGACAATGAATTCCTAACGTGAGCGCAGAACGACTCACTATGTAGCCCGCCGCCATGTTGACTCAAATGTGTAACAGGTATAACTGTCCGATACGGAACAAACAATATCCGGCGTGGTGTCTTTGAAAGTACCGCACGTTACCATGGTGACAAATGTACACTTTGGCATGTGAGCGCGGATATTTGTCTCTGTCCATACCGGTTGCAAACGTTACGACATATTCGAATATAAATCGCGTCATTTTTTATCGTGCCGCACTGCCTACGTGCTTTATTGTACATTTGATTGTTGGGGCGCGTAAGACGATGGATGTACCTCCAGAAACACAGATGGAAGGCGGGGATGTCGGGATAAATTATGGTTCTGTCCAAATTGGACCAGACGGGGAGACAAACTGTGCCTCTGTGACGCAGGATTCGACCGTTCATTTACAGGAAGACAAGGAAAATGACAAGAATCTACACAGCTCACCTCCGGTCGAGAAAGAAAAACAAACAGGCCCAAGAATCACAAAGAAATTCCTGAGAGAAACCTGCAAGGAGCACAAACTGTACATAACACCGTGCCTGAACGACACGTTGTATTTACATTACAAGGGGTTCACCGCCATTGAGAACTTAGACGAGTACACAGGACTCAAGTGTCTCTGGCTCCAGAGCAACGGGCTCCGCCGCATTGAGAACCTGAACTACCAGACGGAACTGCGCAGCCTGTTCCTTCAGCAGAACCTCTTATACAAGCTGGAAAACCTGGAACCTCTCAGGAGGCTCTGCACCCTCAATGTCTCCAACAACTACATACGTACCATTGAGAACCTCTCCTGCCTGCCAGAGCTCAGTACTCTGGATGTTTCCCATAACAGGCTGGAAACAGTGGCAGACATAGAGCATCTGAGTCAGTGTGTCAGCATCAGTGTGTTGGACTTGTCTCACAACATTTTAAATGACCCTGACACCCTCCTGGTCTTGGAGGCCATGCCAGAACTGAGAGTACTGAATCTAACGGGGAATGAAGTGAGGAAAAAAATACCCAACTACAGGAAGACCATGATTGTGCGCCTCAAGCAGCTCACCTACCTGGATGATCGACCAGTGTTTCCCAAGGACAGGGCCTGTGCAGAGGCCTGGTCCCTGGGGGGGGCAGAGGCGGAGCGCAATGAGAGGGAGGCATGGGCAACACGTGATCAAAAGAGAATAAGGGAAAGCTTGGATGGCTTGGCAAGGATGCGACAAGAGGCCCGGGAGAAGAGACGCCTTCAGGAACTGCAGGAGAAAGGTGATATTTCAAGTCTTTATATATCTCTTAAGGTAAACCGAAATGAGTCATTTAAATATTAAAACTCATGAATGAAACGCCTGTAAATAAATCCCCTGAAATCTATGATGCGGGTGTTTAACTTACTGAATCTTAAATTTCCCTTAAATTCCCTTTATTCCACCCATATGGACATTGTTTTGTTTGGACATTCAAAAATCCTACAACACAATAAAATAAAGCTGTTTGAGTGCAAAATATGATTTTGCGAAGAAGTCACTGGTGGATGGGCCAGGGCTTAAATGTAGACACCATCGTCAGTCTTTTTTTAAGTATAAGGTCATTGAAAAGGTATGGGGGTTTGTGGATTTGGAAAATTGAAGAGCTTCTACAAAGACAACAGTCAAAAGTTTTTAGAACCTGGCATCACCAAAATTGTCATTAATAGTGTATTACTGCGCTGTAAGTATTTGATAATAAGTGCTTAAAGAATTACTCAAAATGTATAATCAATTTGACAATTGCTGTTTAGAGAGTGGTACCAAAAGTATGAAATCTTTCATTTCAGGAGAGATTGGGGCTCCCACCCCACCTGAAGGTCCATGTGAGGAAACTCAAACCCAGATTTTGAGTTCAACACAGGGAGACCAGCACCAAACCTTGGCACAGGTTAGTCTGTGTGCCCATGAAGAGTCGACTCAGGGTGATGATGAAGATGTGCTAGATCACGGACATCCAGAGGGAGAACAGCAAAATGAGGCGTTCATGTCAGAGCAGCGGGAAAATGAATCGTCTCAGGGGTCTGAAGAAGGACTCCTGGATGGCCAACGTTTCGAGGAAGAGCACAAAGGTGAGGGGTTCGTGCCTGAGCCGGATCAAAACCAATCAGAGCTCAAACAGTGTGGGATAGATGAGGAAGAGGGAGTGAATCCAGAGCAGCAGGGGGAGGACGAGAGCAAAACCATAGAAAGGCTGGAGGAAGAGAAACCAGAAGAACCCCAACAACAAAATCTGACAGACTTTGTGGGGAGTGTAGATGGAGAGCACACAAGCAGAGTGGATCTGGAGGGGCCCCAGTCAGAGAAGAAGCCGCTTCCTACTATGGAGGCACCCGTCCCAGAATCAGACCAAGGTGTGACCATGCATGGTCCTGGACCAAAGGTGACAGAACTGGACGACACAGAGCAGCTGGACAACATTCTCCTTCCAGCCAGCCACCGTCCACTGCGTATTGACGACCTGCCCGATCTGGAGGATGTGGACACGGAAGACCAAAACTTCACCACACTCTTCTCTTCCCAGAAAGAATTCAAAGCTAAAATAGAGGTGATATCAGGAGACGGAGATGAGGACAAACTGTTCTCAATGAGCGAATCATCAGCTGGAGTCTGTAACAACCGGTCACTGCTGCTGGAACCAGGGGCGGGGGACAGTGAGCCTTCACTTTTTGAACCAGTGAGCATTTCTAAAACAAATCAAGTCTCCTGTCCACCACGCTGCTTAATTGAGGAACTGGACTAACACATTCAGATCACAGCAATGCAGAGCCAAAACTCCACACCTGGGGTCAGGTTCATGATTTAATTTGTTCATGTTTATTTTCAATTTCAAAATGACAAGTTTAGCAGTTCAAAAGCTTAAAAAAATGGTGCAAGGTCACTAATTGTTTTGTTTGATTATGTATAATTAATCACGTTTGTTTGTCTGTTTACTTGTTAAATAATTGAATCAATAAAATCCTGCTTTTATCTCTTTTGATTTCTTTTTTTCTGCAACCATTTTACAAGGGCAGTAAATAAATAGAGAGCAACTGCAGCATCTTTAAAAATGTAACTGAAAAAAAAGGAATATTCAATTACATTTCAGAACACAATTGAGCAAGAGATTGCAAGGAATTTGTGGTTTGTTACAGACTGCGCTATACTTAAACACATCTAATGAAATGGTGACATTGTGCTACATTAATGCATATTTATTAAAATGAAATCTCAGCATCAGGCGTGTACAATATGAACAGAAAAAATAAGCGTCATATGAATGTTCCATTTCACAAAAGAAAGATAAGCTGTGATATTTGTTACCATCAATATACACCACGCAGTACCAAACTATAGCAATATGATTGGTGCCTTTGATTTCAATCATTTGTAAAAATACAGGGTATGAGACGTGTACTTGTACTAAATGGCATATGTTCATATTGACGCATCGTTCTCCTTAATAAATATTCAACATTAAATTCCACTGTTTGTTTGCGTTGCAGCTCCAGCTTGCTGTTTATTTCGTTCGAGCGATATCAACAAGTATTTACAAACACCTATGCTCAGCATCAAGCAAGATTTGTAATAAAATCCAAACGTGGTGAATTAGAATGGAGAGAACTGTAAAAAAATAAAACTGTACATGTATTAAATAAATCAAAATATAAACCCTGTGGGCCACAGGCCTTGTGTGCATGCATCAAGGTCTCCTTCCATCATGGAGCCCGGGCGCAGCGATTAGCTAACGTTGGTCGCAAAGAATAAAGGGCAGCACTTTCTCCTCTCAGCGTGATCGTCACAAACGAAGGCGGGCTCTAACGCCGCAGCCACACCCACGTGTTGATGAGCCAGAAAGCAACAGTGACTGAGTACAGGATCATCTCGCGCTTTGCTCGCTCCTTGTTCTCCTCCTCCAAGTGCTGCAGTCTACGGTTCAGCTTGATGAGCTGTTAACAAAGAAAACGTTCTCAGTCGGAGATTCCGAGAGCAGTTTCACTCCGTGAGATGGAGACGATGCACGTGGTAACGACTAACCTGGCGTCGGAGTGCCGCTGCGTCAACCACAGCCATGTCCATGTCTGGCCCTCCATCCAGGGTTGTGTCAAGCGTTGTTAATGCAAGCCTTGAAAATAAAATATAAGAAATCAGAATGAGATTTTTCTTCCCGTTGCGATGGTACTCGTCAGTATTTTAGAAATCACACACTAGCTAATAATCACACATTCATTCTGATGGATATGCTTTCTACAAACAACATATCATATTTCATGGCTTGGAATGGGAATGAAAGGAAGGGAAAGATGAGAGGGAAAGTGAGAGACAGAGAAACAGACTGGAGTTCCAGTGCCAGGTGAAGTTACCTGGAGTCATGCAGGGGGTTGGAGCTTGGGACCGACCCCCCTCGCAGTGACGCTTTGCTAAAGAGGTGGGGAAATTCAAGGGGGTGGGAGAAAGGACAAATAAAAGATCGAGCAGCATAAACAGGACAGTGTTGTACACATTCAGACAAAAATCCACGTCTCATGAGGAGCCGAACTCAAATCTAACCGGCGAATCGTTGTCAAGGGTCCTGTGCGCAGCATTCTATTTGAACTTCACATTTATCTAGTCAGCTGTCACAAAGAGGAAGAACGCAAACTGATTCAAACCAGCAATAGAAGCTCAAAGTACAGTTGTTGGGTTTTTTACCAACAACACTCAATAAAAATCAAACTATTTGTTTTCCTCAGGCTTATTTGTCCATCTCAAAGTCTGCATATTGAAACCATGAGAAACAAACATTGGAATATTGCAAATGTTGTAAAGTAAAAGTAATAATTTGCAGAAATATTCATACCCCACTAAAGTGCAGAGTCCTATAACATACTTAAGTACTGTAGTGAAGTATTTTTACGTCTTTACTTACACCACTTCTTAAAATTCTTCTTTTAACTCTTAAATTCAAGAGGCCTCATTTCTAAAGAACTGGGCCAAACAAAGACAGATTAGAGCGGTACAAAGGAAACCCAGGCTACATTTCTCTTGGATTAATGCATGCAGTGTTAATGACACTATTGTGAGTTAGAAACAGATTGAAATAGTTACAAATCTGTTGTTCACATTACATTCCGAGAGTGAACTTACATGAGCCAACCACACCAAACACTGCAGAGTTCTCAGTACCAATAGCACCATACAAGACGTGAGAAACACAAAGTAACGACTGACGTAGGACGAAAGGCCTTCATATGTCCAATCGTGTAAACAGGGCACACAAGAGCGGACAGCAAGCGGAAAACCAATGACCCACATTTGAGACCAACCCATGGAGAAAGTCCACTAATGGTGCATTTCTAACGAGTGTGAACACAGGTGATGAGCAATTCTCAAGGCCCAAGCCATACGGACAACTGGCAGATCACCTGCGAGGGTTCTCATCCAAGACCTCGAGGACCTGCTGGTAGGCCCGACGTGTCGTGGACTGGATGAACGACAGAACGCCGCTAGTGCTGTACAGGTTGCGTTCTTCTTCACTCACGGTGAGAAGGGGGCCGGGGCAGGCAGTGGCCGCAGGGGGTAGGGTCGCACTGCTCAGCGCCCGCCAATAAGCGAAAACAGGAAGACAAAGACAAGAGAGGGAAGGAGGGAGGAGAGGGAGAGAATGAAGGAAAAGAAACTGTCCCCGATTTTACTGACCATTAAAAAACAGCAGAAATGTAACAAAAACTAGAGATTACGTCTAAAAATCACCCAAAGTTCAACAGGAAGGAGACGTAAACTAAAAATGACGAATTCCTTCGTTAGATCACTTGTGAAACATCAACATTATCAAGACACACAGTAACACGGTGTTGTGTTCAAGTGTTTTTAAGATAGTGCGTACGCCACAGCTTCATTGCTATTTATTAGGAAATTGAAATTCTAAACCCAAGCCATCTGTTTATCAATGTAATATATTTAGAAAAAAAGAATACTGCTTTGCTTTCCTTTCCAGGTTTTCTAAAATATGTAAGGCTGCTGTACACTGTATCTTATCTGTCTGATCTCTAGAACAGGAATTGGAGCATCTTTGTCTAAAGCGTGAACAAAATAGATATTTGAGCCAGCAGGACTGCTTTAGAGTTGTGGCACACAAATACAACGTCACAAATACCAGACAACCCATTTTGAAATTGACAGTGTTTCCTGCTGCAAAGTGTGGTCACCATTAACTGAACCTGCTGTCTACTATTTATTTATTCATGGTGCTTGGCTGTATTTGACAGCTGTCTTAGACTGAGCATAATGGATTACAATAAATAAAAGATTAGAACTGGGCTGAACTTGACAGGGCCAATAACAATAAAAACTGTCTTGTGAGTGTAGTTTCCTTTTCCTCCTTCAAACTTTTTGTTTCTTTTCTAGATACACGGATATATGATCTTTCAGAAAGACAGAAAAAGATAAAGGCAGATACATTCATCCATTTTCTAAACCACCTAATCCTGGTCAGGGATGTGGTGGCAACAGGACCAACAGTAACTCAAAATTTTGATCACAAGTGCAGGCCTGCTAATCGAGTTACAGTCGTGAACCAACTTAATAACTTGGACAAGGTTGATGTACGACCGTTGTAATCATGAGAGAATCTGAGGAGTGTAACTGGGATAACTGCTGTACACTATTCATAACACCAAAAATGTGCAAAGTGTATAGAAATATTGAAGGTTACTTTCAAAAAAATTCCTATGTATTCCTATGTATTGCTACACTTAAGACTATAAATCATACTATAGTTTAACCACCACAACACTATCAGTATACTCATTTAATATGCTAGCTACGCTTTAATGTAGGCCTGTGTTGCTTTTCTTTCCACTATTACTGTGTGTGTATGAGTGTGCGTGAGTGTGTGAAACCTTCCTATTGACAGGAAGCACACACAAGTGAATACTGAAGCAAAAAATACTTTTCAAGTAATGAAACCTCTGCGATTTGGTTAATTGTGTCCTCCTACATTGCCATATTGACATGAAACCGATTGATCATTCAGCCCTATCTGGAAATGAATCAAGTGGTACATCAGTAGTTTGAAAACCTCTGTGTTAATGGGTTAGTGTCAGCGATTTCAACATTAACACTGAAAGCAGCAAGAATTTGAGCCGAGACGACAGACAACAAGGCACATCACCGAGATGAAGGGAAAGATGGAAACAAAGGGGGCCAAACCAAGATTGAAGACATCAGTGTGTGTAATGGAGCTGGTACCAGCATGCTGGGCAGTACTCACCCAGAATCATTTCGCAACAGCTGATGGTTATTGCGAAGAGCCGCAGTCTCACTAACTGAGCGTTCCCTTCGTAATCGTCCTTGGGGCCGCAACTACAAGGGATGAGGATGACAGATTTAGTCAGGCTTTGTTTTTCCTCTAATGAGTGGATTAATGATTACACTTAGCAGGCTTGATTTAATAACAGACAACTAAAATGACTGCACCACGTTGATATAACTTGTAATGGTGACTTTCATGACATTTTCATTGCTTTATTGCTTATCACCTCCCCGTTATCTGGAACTGCTCTCTGCTCCTCCTCCAAGAAATCCAGGGGCCGCTCACTGAGGGTGAGGACTCTGGGTGGGGTCTTCAGCGACAGCGCATCTAGTGGTGTTGCCTGGATTAAATCCAGGTCTCTCGGTCTGGAGAACTGGGCATCATTACTGTCTCCTATCAAAGTAAATTCCAAAGTAGTTTGGTTTCATTAATTTTAAACAACTGAACATTGTTGTTACTAATGTGAAAAGTCCATAAAAGAAAACATCAGGACTTCTAAAGTAGTTTTGCTTTAAAAAAATTCCTTAGTATCTTATATAGTGACTCCTTATCTTGGGTGCTGATGGTAAGTAATGACAGAAGGGACAAAATGTAAGTTTAGTTTTGAAAACAGAGGCACCTCCTAGAATGAGAGAAGTCTGTGTTATACCAACCTGCTACGATAATTCTCTCTGGAACTTGCATTGTGACACTGTGAGGAACTTCAAGTGATCCAGCCATGGGGTCCTCTGGGGTGTGAAGAGCCACTTTGAGCATCTCTGGGATGCGCATCTTCTGGCTGATCCCCTCTGTATACTCAAGTTCATAGTGGATACGGTTCATCTCCGCCATCTCTGCAGTGGGAGAGGGGAATGCTGCTCCGTTCATTTGGCTGTATAGAAAGATTCATTCAATGTCACAGAATGAGTCATCATCAGAGGTCATCAAGGGCTGAAAAAAACTAATGAGATGAGATGAACTCCGTGCCACACCAGGGAAATTTTTGTGTCAGCGCAGCTCAAAAGCAAAAGCAAAAAAAAGTGACAAAATCCACAGCAACGACACAAACGAGAAGAGAATGAAAGTACGAGGACACAGGTAGATCGAAATGATGACGATTCACTGTAGAGCCTAATATGAAATATATTGGGCCTCATTCATCCTTATTTGCGTATTTTAAGTCATAAGCACAAAATAAAAGACAGACAGAATTTGTTTGTGCATGTTGATAAATCCCACCTGATAATGAATTGGGCATAATACTATATATTTTAGGCCCTAGGCAAGAAATTAATTTGAAATAAATGCTAACAGAGAGTATTGATGGATGGACGGACTGCTGAATTGATTTTAAAATATGGAAGCTGGGTTGAGAGAAAATATTGTCCAGAGCCAGCAGAGGTCGAAGGAACATAACACTGCTGGCACACCATCTGCATCAATGACCTGGAGAACACTGTAGACGGGAGTGGCACCAGACTGCAGAGAACCACAGAAGATAAGGAAGCAGATGCAAAATGGAATACAGTGAACCAGAAATGTAAGTTAGAAATCTACAACACCAAACTAATGTTAATATCCGTGAACGTTAGTGAGATGTGAAATCTACGATGCCTATATATTCTATACGTTTTTCTAATACAAGCAAATGTAATGAATTCCATAAATATTGTGAATTTGTTTTCACAACAAGGTAACATCTAATTCGCAAGCCCACAAAATAAAGACAAACCATAATTGCTCTGAAGTCACGGAAAAACTCACAGAGTCCTGAACATCTAAGGAAAACAGAAAAAAAAAGATGATGCAATAAAAAATTACTTTGTTCCGCTTCATACAGCTCAACTTGTCAGTTCAGGTCCATGTCACATGGCAGTGGCAGACCTGATTAATCCACTGACACTAAAGAGAGATCACAAAGTATCTCCTCAGGGCTACGGGCAGCAGTTACAAATGCAGAGTACTCATGATACCGTCAGGTGATGATAACTTAGTGTCTTCTGACTGTGCTACGACAGTAGAAGATAAATAAGCCACCGCATACGCCAACAACTCATGTCAGTAAGAGTTAAAGAGCAGTTCTGTTTATCAACAATACAGCCTAGAATTACTGCATTATTTGAAATGCAGTGAGCCCTGAATGGTAGGACTTACAGTATAGTTTTGTGGCTGGAATAATGTGACAAAATTATTTCACTACTTAGTTACTGGTAAATGAATTGATACCTGGGACCATCTGAAGTAATTTAACCTCTTTAACTCTGAGATAACTACCAGTTGGTAAATTCTATGGAAAGGTTTCCTTAGATACCAAATATATTAAGACAAATTCTGAAGAGAATTTTAAGGGAAATCAAAAATGACATGACTTCCAGGGGTAACTAGGAATTATTAAGATGCATTTGTGCTTTTTTCATTGGCTGTTACTAACGTGGAAAAGTCCATTAAATTTAGGCAGTGGAGCTCAAATCTGCCATTGAAGCTCTTAATACAGAGTGCTTTGTACTGTTGTACAAACCTTTCATTCACTAAATAGTAGAAAACAGCTTGTTTTCCTTCTGAAACTGAAGTGCCTGGGGCCTCACATTATTTCCAACATTGTTGTTGGTTCAATATGCAAAAACTGTCAGCGCAGAGGAAGAACGATGATTATAGAAGTCCTTTAGTGATTTCTCCTTCTGTGCCCTTAATGTGGCAACACTGACTGCCCATTGATTTTCAATACCCAAAGTGACCAAAGATTTCAAATATATCAGGATAAAATCTGGGTACATTTGTATAAAATCACACCCAACACATCCAGATTATACAGAATTTTAAGGGATATCAAAAAGTCCATAACTTCAAAAAACAAAAGAGTTTGCTAGAAAGTCATTAATCTACGTTTTTGTCACATGGAGCATTCGATTATTAACGAGGTACTACTGTGAAAAAGCGCATTGCATTTATCAAAGGTCATATAAATATTTAGTTTAGTTAGTAGTTTAATTAAATCACTAGAATTCACTATGCAACTCCAAAGATAGTCCAATCGGTCGTTACTTCAGAATTAAAATATCTCTGTAGTGTACAATGACCAATTGATTTACTGGTGTTTGATAGCTTTCGCTCCCTATTCGTGTTTTAGTTGCAGTCAGACAATGACAGCTACACACCACACTAGCGCCATTTGAAGCTAGCGCGCTAACTGACGTTTCTTACCTTTCGGTTTGTTGTTTGTTCGTTGAATGTATGAGGCAAACTCTGAAGACCAAAGATGGTCGGACTACACTCGGACAGCCACCGTTAGGTTGATTTGGAGCTTATGAGGCTGAAAAACATCTCCTTTCTTCTTACCGTGTTCACTGACAGGGAAGAAACCGGAAGTGGGGCTAGAAACGTCACTTCCACGTAACTGTCGAAGGGAACTGGTTGACGACGTCACGTTGAAAAGCTTTAATACTACTGAGGTAACTTGAGGTAACATGTAAGAGTCATCGTAAACAACACAAACAAAGTGTTTTTTATTCATTTTGAATTCTAGTAAAAGGGCTCAAGTTTTTAAAGATAGCGAAAAAGAGTTTATTTTGAGGAAATCCATGTAAAATTAGACCTGATACATGCAGAATAAAGAGAATTTGAAGGGAAAGCAAAGCATGTCACTGTTGATGCATAACTTTTGATTTCTTTTTTAAATCAAAAAGTTTCTTGAAATTAAGAGGTTATTATTACACATTATGAGATGTTACAATACATTTATATCTGTAACAAATTCCATTTTCATGTGGCTTAAATCCAGTTTTGTTGACACTGTCAAATGGTTTCTGTGGTAATTTTTTACAATGGGATTAAACAAAATATTTGGGATTTAAATCAATTGACTATCCCTAAGCATGACTTCAAAGTTATGTACATACATAAACACATAGAGCTTTATCCCTGACATGGTACCAATAGAACTGAGGATTATAGAATAGAGCTGAAAATCTCAAATTTTAAACTTTATTCTTTTCTGTAGCATTTTATAACCTTTTCAGCTCTGAGTAACTACCAATTGGTCCATCTTCAAAAAGTTTTATTTGAAATTCTTTCCAAATATAGCAAATCATCCTGCATATATGTATAAAATCATATCCAACACATTCATGATCCAGAACATTTTAGAGAAAGGTAATTTATCTTAAAAAGTTATTGTCACTGGAAAGGATTTCAGGACTTTTTTAACTGAAGAAAGTCTAAGATTTTACACTAATGGTCCACTAATGTGAAAAGCCACATTAAATATGTCCAAAACCTTTTAAATAACCCTGGACCAGTTTATTTTCTAGTGCGTAAAGGGTTAATTTACAGCATTCCTCCACTGCTTGCACTGTACTCCTTTAATTTTTACTGTTTTCTTTGTTTTATATATTTTATTTGGTATTTTATATATTCCAACTTTTATGCTGTCCTCGTTGACTGTCTTTGACATTAATCTCAGTCATTTCTTTCTATTAACAGATAATGCAGAGCTGTGGTCCCCCTGAGTTATAAGAGCCCGACGTGTTTGGAGTTTGGGACCTGGCCCCTCAGTGAATGTAGGTGGTGCGTGTTCTCGGACCAGCCATTCAAGGAACGCGACTGACATAAAGGAGTCCCCAGGACCGGACCACTGTTTGGAGACCCGTTTAAAGGACCCCTTGTTGAATGTCAGGATGCTCTTCATTTGACAGACCAGGAGTCTGCGCCGTGTCTAATCTAGGTGTCTGTACCAGGCTTTAATTATGTTCTCAGAGATTTTCATTTTGTGTGTATCCCTCAGCACCATGCGCATCGCATCATCTTTGGAGCTCCGTTTTGGAATGTAAGTTGGATTTTCTCTTCCCTTGATGATAAAAATAGGAGGAATTGCTCTGACACCCTAACATCTTTAAACATTTAGAGAGAATCGACAAATCTTGTTCAGCTTAAACATTTTCTGCACGGTTGCAGAACTCTGTGGCACTCGAATCATTCAGATTTGGTACAATGGCGTGGATGGGTGCAGTATTTTACATTTTCCACTAGGCGTCGCTATTTCCGCTCTCATATTACTGACTGTGTACATTCAATTTTCAAGCAACCGTGCCTCTGCATAATAGTTTCCAGTGGAATGTGCTCTCTGTACAAAAGAGAATGAGAGGTTTGTGAATTTAAATAGAGTTTACTGGACATGATTGCAGAAACCTTTTTAATTACAGGAGACGCTTAATACTTCCTCTAATTAACTTCTTGTTCAGCTGTATTAAAGCCAGATGTTTATGGGAGTGCATCTCTGGTTACTTTAGAATACCTGCGCTGAGAACAGCAGGATGTAGACTACTTACAACAGCACACAGCCCTCTGCTATAAAATGCACACACAGTATGAAAGTACATGCAGGGACACAACAAACTGGCAGTTAGAAATTGAATTACAGGATTTCGGGGGGAATTTTGCTTATTTGTATAACTTAACCAGCCACTGGAAGGTTGTTTATCCGGGTGACAAACAAGAATCTGGTAAATGTGTGTGATGAGCTGGTGTTAGAAAGTAATCCAGTAATGTATAACGTGAACATCAAAGTACATAAGAGTAAACACATTTCTTGCTTCTGCTCCATGTCGAGTCTGGACAAATCTCTTCCTCTTACCTCTTTATAACAAATAAAAGCAGGTGAGTGAAGTACTCTGTGGCTCTGCCGGTTGCTTTTCTGAATTAGTTTTGTGAGTTTTTCATTACGCAGGCCCAATGTTTGCGCTGACCAGGAGATGTCCATGACGGGAATCCGTCAGCCTTGCGTCCAGGCTTTCACTCGCATGGTTAAGGTGTGGAGGCAGGGCTGCACAAGCCATCGCTGGTGTTTGGGCTATGAGAGGAGGTGAGAGCAAAGTGTATACAGTATTTACGGTACTCACACGTGGAACAACTAGAGGAAGGTGGAAATGGAGAGAACAATTTACAATTTGTTGATTCTATTACCAAGCCCTACTGCATTCATTAACACGTCCATAAAATGTACAAACCCCTGCTACCCTTCACAGGATAAGAATAGAGAATGGATGGATGGAATGTATAAACCTAGAATGTCACCCATTATGGGTCTGTAAGAGAATTTCTGCTCTTCAGGACGGGATACTACACAGCCTACAGGCAGACGTACAATATGGACCTGCACACAGTCTATAAGTGCTGCCCCGGATGGACTCAGATGGGTGAGGAGATGGGTTGTCTGCACAGTGAGTCATCCATATCTACATCTATGAAAACTTTTTCCGTTTGTGTTGATATTTCATTGATCTGTGCTTCGTGTTTGATTGGTTCTGATGGTGCTCTTATTGTCAGTGTTGATTTGTTTTGTTGTACTGCTGCTAATCTGACCAATGTCTTGATTTTATTTGTTTCTGATCTTGTTTTTATCTCTGCTGCTTTGCGTTTGTCTATTACTACTAATTTAACCTACATCTTACAGTTATGTATAATGTTGATGATTATTATTATTCACAAATAAAATGGACCTTGTGGAGGACTATCTATTCACCTATGTTATTTTAACATCTCTAGGGCTGTGTGGTGTTCATACCTGTTTCAATGGAGGCCGATGTGCAGAGATTGGGGATGAGATATGTCAGTGTCCAAAAGGCTTCAAAGGGACGCTGTGCCAGTACGGTGAGTTTCCATTTCCCCCTACAACATTCACCATCAGTTCAGGAACACAGAGGACAAAATCCTCACTGGGTGCACATCAGACCTTTAGCTTTCACTTTGGATGACTGGATGAGGCTTTGTGGGGGGTCATAAAGGTGGTAGAAGGGCTCTCAGAGAGGGTTAGTTTCCTTTGAAGGCTACATCCTGCGGTCGCCGAGCCATAACGTGTATGTTAATGAGGGTATGTGTTGCTTTTGTTGCTTAGGATTAAGAGAGTAAAGCTTTGCTGGATGCTACACTCATGGTTTGTGACATATTTTGAATTTAGGAACACTGGCTCTGTGTTTGGTGTCCCACAGGTAATGGAACATACCACTGCTTGCTACTGAGTACTGATTTCAAATACCAGATTCTTATAAAATATTTAATGGCTCACTAGGATTAATTTTTTGTTGGGAAATGTAAATTTACTAACTAAGTTTTGTTTTTTTTTACTTTCTTTTTTTTGTCATAAACAACCAACGTACACAAGGACCTGCTGTGCAAATAATTGCCTTGAACTTAAGGAAAAATCTGGGATCCTCCACCTTGTGATGGTAAACATATAAGCCTGAACAATACCTGACTGTCTCTCCTCTTTGTCCATTGTCTTCTTATGTAATTTCTGTGGTTTACCTCAGTAGGCAAACAGGAAGATGGCTTTTAGTGTTTTGGGAGAGAGATACAGTGATGAACAGAGGATAGTTGGTTCCCAGCCCACTCGGCATATACACACAATGCTTACAAACACACACATACACACCGGAGAGGCCTTCTCGTTTAATTCCTTGACTTTCCCAGCCTCTTCACACAGCTCTTCCTTTGGCTCAGACATTTCACAGGAATGTGTTGTTATTTGTTAGTTTTGTTAGTGGTTGCTCTCCCACGTGTTTGTTCTGTCACGGCCTCTTTGGTTTTCACACGTCCGAGTGGCACATAAGGAGGAGAGGACGGGGACACAAGACAGATGTCCCTCTCTGTGTGTCTTCAGTGAGAGCTTAAGTCTTGCTCCTCTGCTGTGAAATCCCTTTTCCTTCTCTCATCTCTCGGGATAGGTTCTTCCCTTGTCTTACTGCCAGAATCACTGTGAAAGCAGAGATTCATTCCCTTCATTTTTAACCTGACGTGCAGTCATAATCCTGTGTTGTGCTCTGGTTGGTGGTTTTTGAGCTCCTAGGTTATTTTTTTTTAGAGGTATTGAGCTTCATAATTCATCCAAAAAAAGCTTCTAAATCTTTCTGGAAAATTCTTCAAGTGTTGTATAGCGTCTCTGAAAGGATGCTTGGGTTTTAATTGCATTTTCAAAACCAAAATCATACAGCTGGATAGTTTAATAAGATCCTAAGGGATTTATGAAATCCTTAAATGACTAAAGACTGAAATAGCATTTCATTTTATTATTATTATTACATGTAGGCAATATGTTCTTATTACAGGTTGTGCTTACGGCCCAGTGCTATGCTTGATGTTTCCAGACAGAGGGGCAGTGTTGTGTGGAGAGAAGGAACAAACCTCCTGTCTGTGCTACAGCTGAGGTTCCTCAGCTGCTAAATCAATTACAGGAAGCCGTAGAGCTTTTGGGAGATTTGGTAACTCACTTGTCAAATGATGGGATGGATTTGGTCCTGGACACTCTGCTAAACTTCCAGCACATCCAGATCTGAGTAAAAGTCTGTAAACTGCTGTTGTTATTTTGCTCAAGTATCAAAAGTATTTTTTGGAGAATAACAAATTGAAAGTCCTTTCAGTGTCATTTATACCACAACATGGTGTTGATATGAACTAAATGATGATGCTGTCCAACACTCCACTTGTCTTTAAAGATAAATATGGAGCATATGGAGCAAAACGTGCAAATGGAGCAAACGTATGTCAGTCTGTGACACCAAGGCCATGGTGTAGACTCTGTGTGGTAATAACCAGGCTGGACACAGTCCAGACCTGCAGAAACACTGTAACCTGCTCTGTAATTGTTGGATTTACCCCATCTTGTGAAATCTACTCTGTCTGGCTCTATTAAGGTTTGGATTAGGCATCGCTTTTGCTAAATTGCTGCTTTGGTCTGCATGAAATTAAGAGCGCACAGCATGTTACAGTACGAGGACAGATTCCATCTGGTCCTGAGTAGAGGAGGCCATTTATAGAATAGTGATCAAGGACAGTGGTAAGGACGGGGTTCACTGTTTTCTTCAGGAAATGAGTGAATTAAGACTGTAAAAGGCATCCACACCTATCATGAGTACATATTTCAATAACTTTGGGCTCTAATCTTCAGTGCACACATATCACTGGATCCTGGTCTGTCTGGACAGGATCTGCCTCTATCAAAGGAAGCACCACGGACTCTCCATACATGTGCATGTACGGAGAGTACGTGTGCAGTGTACATTTGCTTTTTTATGTGTGATTTAAGAGGCCTCATCAGCCTCCTAAATCACACATAAAAAAGCAAATCTATCAAATCATGAATCATCTTATATCAATGTGGCACATTTGATTTGAACATTTTATTGTTTGTACAAGTTAAAGTATGATTATTATTTGTGGTAGTGATATTGTTAATAAGGCTGATGAAGGCCAGCGAGACAGCAGATGTTGGTTTGTCCTGTGTACACACATGGAGTGTGTGACCTTTAAGGTCATTTCTGATGCAGCAGCAGCAGCAGCCCTTTGTGACTGTTTCGAAGTCTGTCAGGCTGAGATCACGACTGTTGTGAAGTCACATGGAGGGTGAGTGGCTCCTGCTAATAACATGCTTGTTAGCAGTGAAAAGGACGGAGAAGGAGGTCTGTAAAACTGCTGGTGGGGGGCGAGATGCTGACTCAGCAGTCCGCATTTAGTATCCTTGGGCCATTCCTCCCCATGCTGAGTTTGTGTGCCAGAAATAGTAGAGATCTTGAGTTAAGAATAAAATAAATAGAATAATTGAGTCTACTTGAACAAAAAGGGACTGAAGATAAATTTAATGGCCTTTTCCCAATAGTTACCCATCAATTATTGTGAAGAGAAGGCATAAACAATCCAATTCCAAAATTACGCCTTAAAAGTAAAGCTTACTTTTTAGACTTTGGCTTTTAAAATTCCATTTATTCTGAAGGTATCGGGTATCATTTTATACAAATGACCCCAGAATGCAACTGGATTTAAATGACAGCTTTATGAAGATGGACCCATTGGTGGATACCTCAGTTTAATTTTTATTCCCACTTCTAAATTATGAAATACAGGAATGTTTGGGAAACTCTGGACAAAAAGGCCCCCGTGGATTGTTAACCAGTGTTTGATCCCCTGGGTTCCACCTTTGGCAGTCGTATCATACTATCCTTGTGACTTTCTCCGGGACAGACGGGAATATTTCCTCAGTATTCATTTTATTGTTATGTCTGCTCCTGCACTCAGCCTTGACTAGACAGACTGTAACAGAGTTTGCGTTTCAAAGTGGAAATACATTATAGGATTTCAGATTTCTGGAAGCGATTAAGCTTAAAGATGCGGTCAAGTCACATCTCTGAAGGTATGGTGACGATGAACGTAGCTGAGGGAAAATAATCTGAGGATTGGCGTGCTGATCGATTCAACTGGGAACACTGGAATACCAAATGTGTTAGCGTGATTAGGTTTTGATAAACAAGGTGTCTGTGGTTGAAGATCGGTCACAATAGAAAATAAAAAATTGAATTTACAGCCACAATAATTTAGTTTTATTTTCAAAAATCAGTTTATAATTGGCACATGCGTCTCGTCAGGTTTACTTCCTGTCATAAGTTACTTAAGTAAATCAAAGAAATGACAGAATCTTCATGTATGTTGTGCATCTCAGTGCACTAATGTCTTCAGTGTAACGGCCTTTCCACCCCACATTACTGTAACTTAACTCATTTAGCAAGCACACATGAAAATTAGTGCTGTAGGTCTATTATAAACTCTTTATTTTAGCTCCTGAGTAACTCGATCCTATTGGACATATTTTCAGCTGTATTATTCTGAAACCGAGACAGAACGACACACACATTTTACGCCTGAACCACTGGTAAATGCATTGGTAAATCAGTCCATTTTAAGGCAAACAGTCCAGGATTATTTTAAGGATTCTGGTACATTTAAGTGGCCTTTTCACAGGATTTAAATCACAACATATGTCTAGATTTATGAATTAAAAAAAAACTGATATCCATTAAATTTAACCTTATTTTTTAAAGCTATGACATTTTTAATTTGAACAGAATTTAAAATAAAACATCATGTACACAGATCCCGTGATGATTTTCAGAGTTTAAGAGGCCCAGACTCTGTTGTAGTAAGATAAAGTCAATCTCAGCAGACTAGGTGAGGACATAATCTCATTAATAAAAAACCCTTCCTTGGCCTGAAGGTAAATTCTGCATACTGGACCCGTTAAGACTGATTAGAGGGCCTGAACGTGTCAAACGTGCACCGATACTGCAGACTGGGTTTAGACTGTAGACATAACAGGATCCACATGGTTGTAATGACAGCAGGCCAGGCCTTATTGTTTGTTTTGGTCCCATAATGGTCCCATTTAAACCATAATTCACAATGAAGTTTTAGAAATTCCTTCATAAATAACTGCATTGTGGGCTTTATGATGATGTCTGACAGGTCTTTGCTTTGTGTTTGGCTCATTTCCTTTATTTCAGTATTATGTAAAGTTTCACTGAAAACCACATGCTCAGTGTTCGCTCATATCCCTAAGTAGTTTTAACCTGGTTTTCAGTTGTTGATCCGTAGTATAAATGAAAGATGAATAATTAATTCGTGCAACACGTTTAAGAGGCGGAGGAGTCCGCTCTTCATTGACTTTGTTGGAGTAATGGTGTGTTACTGAGAAAAGTGTCAAACACGAGCTGTTCCTCAGAGATCTTCAAACCCAGGTGGTTTATCCGTCAAACAAAACAGTGTGATAAAAGATACAGACTGGATTTGGTCCACATGCAACATCAGTCACAGGGGTTTTCTCGCTCGTGTTCTTGTTTCAGTGACAGGAAGCTGAAGCGATTTGAGTTTTATTTCCCCCACAAATACGGTAGAAAAGGTCCGCAGTGCGAAAGGAGGCATTGAATCAATTTAGGTCACGGAGCAGTTGAACAATAGAGTTTTGTGTAACCAAGACTCAAAGGTTTGATGTGATGTTTGGCTCCAGCGGATCAGACCAAAGTCTATCCAGGAAATAAAGAACAAAGCGGGACCCACCGGTCACTGTAGTGATCTGTGTGTGTGTGTAACATTTTAAAAATACCGAGCGTAAGAGTGAGGTCAACAAAAATAAAGCAAAATTCGGGGCAGGTAGATTCAAACAACAAAAAGAGGGAGGATCAGAAACAAGGGACGAGATTACTGTGGAGTCCAAAGTCCAATAAAACTCAAGGTGAGACACAGGAAAACCTCATCTTTAGGTTGGTAGTTTTGGTGGATTTTGTGCATGTGTAAACAACAGTAGAATGGTTGGTTAAATTCCAACTGTCTATGAAATAAATGCAGGAAGTTTGATATATATGTGTGTGTGTGTGTGTCATTCACCGCATATATTTATCTTGTCTATATGTATTCTTACAGCCTATAAGGTGGCACCAACATCAATCATTAATAACATGCAAATATAGACATGAGACTTATCGCCATGGACATCCACCACAACACAGGCAAAGACTCAGACGCATCATGGCAGCATCTGATTCATGCTCTCTGCCTACACTAAAGTCACAGATATCAACACAGGATCCTGACTCGATCCTGTACGTCAGAGTCCAGATGCAGGTCTGAGGGTGCAACATGCTCCGCAAAACTATTTGTAAGAAGAAGTTAGGGCCAAGAAGAAGGGCCATAATGGCTGCCATATGTTCTTACACAACAAACAAGCATCCCCTGGTCTCCCCAGATGCATGGAGGTGCCACTGTTTGCTGGGTTAATCCAGTGTGGGTTGAAGCCAATGAACTGTGTGATGGACTGTGTGCTCCCAAGGCTCCACTGTCAGACTCCTGCAGTAGCAGAGGAGCAATCTCAGATTAAAGAAGTGCATCCTCATAGAGTTTCTGTTGACATACACATGTGAAAGGGAGGTCGGCTGGTGCAGGACTCTGGAAGAGTCCTTACTGCCTTTTAGAGTAAAGACGCCAGTATAGAAATGAAAAAAAGAAAATGAAAAAGATGACATAGCACATTCTGCAATCAGCTGCAGACAATGGGAAAACATCTTCATATCTTCTGGATGATTTGACTACAGAACAAAATGACGAACACGAGTGCTGTTCAGAGTCTTTGTATCTTACTTAATTGCTTGTTTATAGACTAGAAATCATTCCCTTCACTTACAGCTGTTCCATCCTAACAGTGGTTTTGCTCATGGCAGATTAGCGAGCCTCACGTGGGCAGTCCTGTGTGTCATACAGACGCAGCAAATCAATACATAATGAAGTATTCTGATGACACAGTTCTAATATCACTATGAAGTAACTCAGGCAACACCTGGCATATAAATAGGTGTAATGGTAGACCATCAGTTAACATGGAAAGACCACATTGTAATCTAATATCCACTTAAGTTTCATATCGTCCCCATTGAGTCTGTGTGTAGACGATGGTAAATTTTCACTGGTGGCTTTTACTGAGAAATCTTGCTAGGTTTTAGTCCATCTGTTAAACCAATCCTGTTCTCTACTCTGAGAGCCCAGATCGTCCTGGCTGGACCTCCAGAACCTTGTCTAAGTCAGCAACATAAGGCAGATAAATCCACAGTCAGGTGTCCGTCTTTCAGTGGAAGTGCATTTCTGTCCTATCTATTGGCAAACCTTGCTTACTGGAATGGCTTTTCCAGATGTGTGAGGAGTAAGGAGACAAACGCATGCAGGGGGATAGGGCAAGCAAACACAGAATCTTTGCTGCACGTTTCCACTTCCTTTACATTCATCCACGTGTAAAAGAATATGGATAAATATGACAAATGGGATTTCTGACACAATCTCGCAAATAGAACCAGAAAAGTATGGAGGGTGGCCTGTGTGATCCATGCAAATGAAATTCACACTGCATTTGTCGCAGTTGGTACGTGAGGAATAAAACAGTGTGATTGCCGTTGCAATTCTGTTCCGAGTCGCCTGCCAGCATCATCTGTGTCTTCTTAGGTTTGTGATTCAGTCGTTGGCTGAAGCGATGCGAGTGCTTTGGCTGTGGGCATGGTGAAAAGGATCAAAAGGAAAGTGAAAGTGTGTGTTTTTAGCATTCAGGTCATTTGTCATTGACTGCGTGGAAACAAATTAAAGTTTTATTAAAGCTATAAAAAAGGAAAGGGGGAAAATATGTGCACAGCACGAAACAGTGTCCTCCTAAATGGGATTCATACATCAGCTGTACAGGACGCTCTGAAAATCCTTATTGTGTTAGAGCATAAATTCTGCGTGGAAGGGACAAATCGGAAACATGTGAGCTGCTGGGGTGAGATGGTTGTAGCATGCAGCCATGTGGTTCACGATGGTATTACTGGGTCGAGAGAGAGAGAGAGAGAAACCTGCATTGGTAGTTGTTGATAGCCATGATTGATTGAGTCCCTTACCACAGCTTGACGTCCTTTTCATTCTACGCATCTTCAAAAAGACAATCCCTCCTTTGTCTTGTCTTTATTTGCTGCTGAGCTGTTTTTTGGAGCTCACTGTCCCCCTCTGTGACAGTTTCTTAAAGCTCCACAGCCATTAATGACCTTTGACTTTTAGGTCTACTTCACAGAAAACGTTCTCTTTCCTCACAGAAATGTCAGTCAGTCATTTGTTGAAATATTCTATAAAGAAATCATTTTCTGTCACGGTCATCTGGAGTGTGTGTACGTCTGTCTGCACCGTTATATAATGAATTCACACGAGAGTTGTACTTTTTGTAAGTATGTTCAATCTGTAACCGTTACAGCTACGAGATACACATTGTAAAAAATAATAGGTTGTACCAGTTTCCACAATCTGAAATGAGTGACAGCTCACTGCAATGACATGGAAAATGTATTATTTTTATTTATTATTATTTCCCATCAAGCCCCAATAAATGAGTCTGGGAGCAGGATTATTATCCAGATTATTAATATCCTTTACTTTGGTAGTGATCCGACGTGTTATTAGTTGGGTAAGTCGCACTTCTTCTATGTATTTGTTACAATAGACATGATGGACGGTGGCACGGTGGAAAGGTGGGCAGCAGTGTCCCCTCACATCAAGGCCCTGGGTCTGAATCCAACTTGTATCCTGGAGCTGGATACACTGAATTGCCCATTGGTGTGAATGAGTTTGGTTGTTACTGTAGTCCAGTATCGCGGACTCAATGTTTGCAAAAATCCCTTTTAAAAGGAAAACTAAACGTCTCTTCCTATTTTTTATATGCCCTTAACACGATCTTTATTCCAGATGTGTGGGGTATGCATCCTGACATATTTGTTGTCTTTGGAAACATTGGGCAGTTCATTGAGAATGCAAAAACTCCAGCGTTTATTAAGATCGACTCCAGGCCCCGTGCAGCAAGAGAGGCCGTTAAAGAGAAAGGATGAATGGAGAAATGTGGGAATAAAGAGTTTGAGGAAATACAAATCATTCCTGTTTCAGACTCTAATTCCATCTAGCAGGCAAGAAACGGTAAATCACATCGGTTTGAGTATCACCTTCAAACTCTCCAGATTTAAGATCCAAAGCTTCCACATACGGCGTGGAGATGTGTGTGTGTGTCTGCCGATTCATTTAACGATGCTGACTTGCACTTTTTAATGAGTTTAACACGAGAGGAATGCACACGACCTTAAAGGTTTGTTGATTTATTTAGTATCCATTTACTTCAAATAAGTTGTTTTTAGGGGAGGAAGAGAGTGGATCCTTGGAGGATTCATGGGGGGAGGGGGGAGTTGGGTTGGCGTACGATCGTAGAGGACAAGCGATGTCAGTAACACCTAATGAGATAAGCAGGAATCAGATGTTTTATCTGCACAAAACAGGAGAGCAGTCCAGCAGCTGTCTGTTCTCTCCGTCATCTGATGGGAAACTTGTCCAGCATCATTCAGGAACCACCAGGAGACAGAGACGCTGGTTTTAAGGTTACAGTGTGTGTCGTGTTTTAAACGGAATGTCCATCAACGTCTTGGGTTTGTTTGGTCCTGAATTAGAAACAGACAATGGAGAAAATTTTAATTTTTAAGAAGGATGACTCTTTGTTGAGGTAAGTGGTACGTGTCATCCTTCCTGTCAGTCCATCAGTGAGATGGAGACTGATGATCCAGATATGTAGGTAAGAGGCTCAGGGGCCCCATGAGGGAGGAAGGACCGCTGAACGCTGAGGAAGAGCCCGCAGGTGTTTTTGTATCGGGGGACCTGAACTGGACTGACATGTGTGTGTCAGGTCACATGGCTTCATCGTGTTTTTAAGAAGACATGTGTGTGGAACACCTTCAAACAAGCTGGGGTTACAGGTGCTCTCCTCCGGGGGTCACTTTTCTTTCCTATTAGCTGGTCCAAGCTTCAGCCACAAGGAACATTTCTGACAAGCACTTCAGCACTAAAGACAACTTCCTGTTATTTACGTCTAAGGAAGGGAAGTCAACTTTAATTTATTTTTATATCCCAGTGTATCATCCAGGGTCTCAAAGGGCTTTAGAGGCCCAAAGCAACATGATAGCAACATAAAACTTCTAGAAATTTGCAATGTTATAATCTCGGAGATTATGCAAGTTTTGTGTCATGAATTTTTGAGGCTATTTTTTTAATAATCTCAGAGATTTTTTTCCCCCTAAATTTGTAACTTTATAATCATGCATAATGTATAATCTCAGAGAAAATAAAAATATTTCCTCATAAATTTGGGACTTTATAATATCAGAGAATATCCAAGTCTTTTTTTCTAAATTTGTAACTTTATAATCATACATAGTAGATAATCTCAGAGATTTTTTTTGCCGTTGTCCCATCAGGTTTGATTAGGTCACGTGTTGTTCCTCGTCACCTTTAATTTTGGAGGCTCTGCCCCTCCCCCACCACTCAAGCGGGTGTGTGGGGCTTGGGGAAATAATTGTGTGCACGCGTGTGTGTTTTAAGTCCGCTGACTGCAAGCGGGTGGCCTGTGTAACATATCCAAGTGCACGACAGATGAACCAGGGCAGAAATGGGCGTCTTAATGCCAACATGTGCGAAGAGCCGAGCTGTTCGAAGTCAGATGAAATAGTTTCCATGCACGGAACCACCAACGCTGTTTTGTTGGTCACAGCTGACCTGATTCTCAGATATCCTGAGGTAATACAGCTTAAAACCACCCAAGACTGTGGTTCACGCTGAGCATGCATGAAGTCTGATTCAAATAAAAATCAACCGATATTTAAAACTTATAAAGCACCGATTGAATGAAATAACTCGTAAAGGGAAATGAACGCTACTGTTTACGATTTAATCATTTTCAGTTTTGTGCGATAAATCTGTACTCTTCACCTCCCTCGCTCTGATTGTTGTACAGACCAGGGGGGCGTTATGTTGGCTGCACGCCCAGCGTACCTAAGTTCAGTAAGATCACTAATATTTCATTCTATCCTCATTCTATCCAATCCCGTAAGTGTCTCAAATGACTACACAGTCATCGCGTAGCTCCATCTTTTCTTCATTTTCCTTCCAGGAGTCATTTTACTAACAAGTCAGCTATTCTCCCCCGCAACCGTTCTAACCATTCATTTGTCCCCAGCATTATCTGAGTGATGATATGACTGATGTTTCTCCTGAAAGGCCAAGCCGCGACGTCAAGAACAGCTTAATTATTACTATGTACCATGACACCATGTGGATTTGTGTCTCAATTTGAGGTTTGAGTGGGCTCAGATTTACCGACAGTGAAATAAGGGTTGTTATTGCGAATGATGATGAATTCTGACATTGTAGTTTGATCAGAAGTAAACTACTGTGACACCGTGCTGAACGTCACAACACTTAACTCTGCAAACAGGAACACGGCTCGATCCAGATCTTTGTAAAACGCCTTGTCTGCGTGGACTTTTAGCTCCTGTTCTCTAGTTACAGACAGACAATTCTGCGATCATCGGTAGCCGGTGAGAGCATGAAAGAAGGCAAAAACAACAACACAATTCCACCACGTTCTTGCTTTGTGTGCTTTGTCTCTTCTCACTTGTGCAGCGCGAGCACCACAACATTATTAAGATGTACGATTACAGGAAACATTGCTCTGTAATTTGAACGGTTCAGCAGCTTAGGGAATTCCAAACTGTAGTCTGGCCTTAGTTTCTCTTTCTGTTTTAATGGCGTTTTAATGACCGTGAGCCTGCACGCAGAGCTCACTTGGATACCTGGGAGCCGAGGGATCAAAGTGTGGATGTGTAGGAGGCCCGGGCCCTGAGGTTAAGGGCCCGTGTCACGTCCACATGAGTTAATGAACAGCGCAGAACTGGATTCTCTCTCTCTCGCTCTCTTTCGGCTGAGCTAGCACTATGCAGGGCAGGAGGTCGTGGTTATAGGGCAACGAGGTGAGAATTGGTCTGCGTGCGGTGGAAGCCCCTAACACTAAAACCAATTCAAAGATTCAGAAATCTGCATGCCAAAAAAGTGTTTCAGTGTATGAAGTTTAAGGATTTTGTGAACAAAGCTTAAACCTTTCCGTGTCATTTTACAGGAAGTTTTTAATCAAACTCTCCAGACGACGCTGCTTACCCTTAGAAATCAAGTGTGGGTGTGTCCTGTTCAGAACGAAAGGCGACCCATCCTTGGTTTCTGAGGTCCTGCAGAATTCGACACATTGTGTTTGAGGCCGTTTTACCACCAGTATTTGTCGTGATATTGGTCTAATCTCAGCCAGATTTGCAGTTTCACCATACCTGCTGACATACCACGCAATATTGGAATGCAGATCCCCAATGAAAGCATTGTCTCTAATCCATCAAGCACAACTAATCTAAACTCAACTGTGCAGTCTGGTGTGTAATCTCTAATTTAATCTGAGCCATGTTATCTGTTTGGTGTTGCACGGTTTCTCTTTGCTGCTCAGACAGTCACCCGAGGGGTCGTGGAGTTCATCTGTGTTGGCTTTTGCTTTTTTTGGCGATGCATGAAACCTGATGTGCTTTGGATTAACTTTTCCACAAAATACAACCTCGGGATTTATGGTTGTTATATTGTTACGCTTGTGCTCACAGCGTCTAATGAAACTTTAAATAGCTCGGTTACGACCAGCTGTACTCCCTTGTTTATTTAGCCATAAGAAGCTGTGGGTAAAAGTTGTCCAAAAGTGTCCGATTAACTTGCTTTATTTGTCACGTACTCTAAATTTGGATTATTAAACTGCTCAGAGAAGTCCCTCTCTCTCTCTCTCTCTCTCTCTCTCTCCAGGCTCACATTAAATCTTTTAACAGATGGGGACCGATTGATAAACAACTTCTTCTCTCCACTCTGTGCCGTTAGTTTACCTCTTTGACCAGAAGGGACCAACCAGAAGCATTTGGTTCTCGCCTCCCACAGTGGGCCCGCTGACGAGGCCGAGGGATTCCACTGTTTCACAATCACATATACAACACTTTATCACCACCGGAATTGTTTGGCCACATGGACTAGAATTAGCACGCCAGGACAGCTCAGCAGATACAAAACTCTTGGACGATTGGGAAGAAATATTGCTTCTCCAGGAAAGAGAAAAATTGTTTGTGGTAAAGTCATCATCTTCAGTAAGAACCTTTACAGCACAACTGACCAACGGAACCAGTGATGGATCTGTCGGAGTCCAGGTGGATGAGTGGGAATCTAAGTTGTTGTTATCATCCGTTTATTGGATTGTTAAGCCATTAGACATTCAGTGTCAGATGGTAGTTAAAGTGAATCTTTGTATGCTGTCGTCAGGAAATATGATTTTGATAAATCAACACTGTAACAAAACACTCTTTGAAGAATAGTTAGTAGGGTTCTCAAATCGTCTTAAAATATCAGGATGTGGAAGATTTCTCAACAAGATTTCCGAACAGGAAAATCTACGTGCAAAGTAAGGAAATAAAAATACTTTATTTCAGTGCTTATAGTGATTTATGCTTAGCTAGATACTTTATTCATCCCTGAGGTGAAAATCCTTTCCTCCAATACAAGATCAAAACAAATAGATCATAAAACAAAAGCATTAGTCATTTTAAAATAGATGTCTGTACTTTTACTCGAGTGTAACTTTGAGGTACTTTATCCACCCCTGCATTTTCGCCACACAGTGGAGCTCAGCAGCAGCTTTGAAGAATCGTTTCCATTCTTTCCCCGCCGATCAAACTAATATGAAAATGACAGCTGGTGTTGTGGTTTGGGGTGTTGGTGGATTGATCATATTACCAGCATTTAGCGAATGTCGTGTACAGTAGAATGTCTTCTTTCAAGACATTCTTTAGTAATGACATAACAGCTCATTCTTTTGGAGCGGTGTTTCTAACCCTCGTGCAGCATGGAGACAAGAGTTAAACAAGAAACCAAGCTGGAAACCATTGAAGCAGCGGTTTGATGAGGCAGCGGTTTGACGAAGCGACGGCTTGGTTTTTGGTTTGATATGAGGTATTCCTCATCTCTGCTCATGCTGGTTAACCACAACATGTGGGACAATTCTTGTGTTCCTTTTCGGAATACAGCAGCGCCTATAGATTGGCAACAGACTGGGTAATTACGCTTTGTTTTTGTTTTTTTTGTGTTTTTTTTTTATCTCTGGGAGTTCCCTGGCATCAAAGCACTTCTATCTGAGAGGATGCAGCTGGATTATGATCTGCAGCATTAGGAGTCAAAATAAACCCAGTGAAAGTTGGAGTGACTTCCTTTCGGCCACCTCAAAGAGACATCAGAAAGACAACAACGGGGGTCTCCAAAGAGGCTGCAGAGGTGGACGGGATGGACGCTGTGTGATCTTATCTGGTCTCTCTGTCCTTTCCTTGTAGATGTTAATGAATGTGAAGTGGACGAAGGTGGCTGTGAGGGTTACTGTTGCAACACCATCGGCAGCTACTACTGCAAGTGTCCTGAAGGCAGCAGACTGGGGCCAGAGGGCAAGACGTGTCATGGTAAGGACGGGACAGGGTGCTGCACAAACACAGGGGGCCCCCATTTATGCCATCTATGCTCCAGTGGGTAGGATTTAGGCTCCTCATTAATCATCGGCGTGTTTTGATCATAATGTGAACCAATCAGAGCTTCACCTGTCATTGCCGTGAGTTTATTGCTGTTGGACGTAGTTCATTGCTATTTAGATGGCGGAGACTGGACAAAGAACTTTTTGGAGGAACGACAGATTCTCTGCCGAGGAAACAGATGCGCTCGTGCACAAACGCACGAGCAAATCATCTCAACCTGAGAAGGAATAGAAGATTCTATTGGACTTTTTATTAGCTGTAACACACAGAAGGCAGGCGACAAATGTAGATTTGACGTCATATCCTGAAAAATACGTAGCGATTTGCATACACATCTTCAAACCAAGCACAATTTTCTGTGTAGGTTATTTGCAGGGAAATTCCGTGGCGTGTACAGAGATGCACCAATGAGATAAACAGGACTGCGAATTAGCCACCGCGTTATCTTAGCTTTTAACATTAAAATGTTTTCTACCATTAGACTCAAGCTCGTACATGTCATATAGTCGGGATAAGGTGTGTAATAAGGGGAGTCATTAAATAAATCAAGCAAAAAAACTTTAATAAAAACCTGTACTGTAATAATTTACACCTTAGCTTCCTTTTGTTCAACCTAGCTTACCCTGCTACCTCCCTCTGTATACCCAGGAAACAGAACTCATTGGTACACACGCTCACATACCTCCCATCATACTGACACCCAGTGGTGATAAAGAGAACTACATCACTAGCTTAAAATGGACTGTTCACATCTAACAGTAAAACACAACATGGCCGATTTTTCAAAATATTTTGAGTAGCTATATTATATCTTGTCAATTGTGATATTATTGCAAAAATGTAAAACAAGTGTCAAAGTGTCAAAAGTGTCATTTAAGCCCTCTGACGTTTTCCCAGTTGTGTCAAATAGGCCACAGAGACAAAAGACAAACAAACAAACAATACATTGTAGGGTCGCATGTAAACAAAGTTGTTGCCAAAATCTGTTTAGGAAATGGTCGTTGCCCATGTACCACATTTGTTTAAAAAAGGAACCAACTAAATTAATTGATCATTGATGGATTATTTAGTTTGACTATTACATCAGCACTGACACAAATTATTTTTCTTGGACAAGACCCAAAGAGATATCTAAGTAATAAATAAGCAACAAAAACAAACAAACAAACAACAACAACAAACTAAAAGAGCAGACGTAGCAACAATTCTATGAGATAACTTCAAGATGAAACACATCCTGTGTGTGGTTTGTTTGAAAATGTACAAAAAGTTTCAGAGTGGAAATGAGAAACGATGCTGATAGATAAACAAAACTTTGCCTTTACAACTTTGTCCGGTTCTAGATCAGATTTTAGTTCAGTCATCCAACTCGGAGCAGGATGGAGTCACATGATACCATTCAGACCACACACCCCTGACCTCCTTCACCACCACCACCCCTAACTGCCACACACAACCACAGCCACCGGTGAAAAGCAGCCATTGTTTGTCCCGTTTAAATCTTCTCACATGAGGCTTTCAACCTGTATCAGCGCTCACGAACGTCCCTCTGCACTGTTTTTAAACGTTTGTTCGTGTGTCAGAGGGTGAAAGTTCAGTGTGATATACGTATGTGATGATTATTCCATATTTCACCGTCAGGCAGAAGTTAAACTGAACTTGATAATCACACATTCATTCATTTAATCACCATAATGTCTGAAAAGTGTTCGTTTACTGGTGAAAGGCCTTTGACACGTTGACCCCTCCTCCTCTTAGCACCGCCAGTGGAAGCACGCTAATTAAAAGAGTCTCCACATCATGCTGGACGGGGCGGTTCCCACGGAGCCGAGTCCAGAGGGTTCAGACGGAAGCCCCATGCCCACACACAAACACACACATGCACACAATTTCTCAAAATTTTCACCTTGTAATGTTATAATTGTGAGATTTCTCCACACGTTGACTTCACAGTGCTGCGATTCTCCACTACATAACAAACAACGAACGTATCATCATTTAAAATCATCATCAGGAGAAAATCACTCAAAATTTGAGTTTTTAATCTCATGATTACATGTGTCTATTTGAAAATTTTTACATTTTTCTTTCTATCCTGGTGGAAATAGGCATCTATGAATTTATCTGTGAATAAATTAAATTAATATAAACGATTCATATTTGGCTAAACTGAACCAAATGATCGTACAATTTTAACACCGCCTTCAGAAAAATACAAGACTATTTTGCCCCGTCCACATGGCTCTGCTCTGTCATCACTGCTGTAGTCTGAGACAGGTAGAGATGGGGGACGTGTGATGTGTTGTCCAGATGTGTGGTGAAGTCTGATTGTCAGCCCTCAGCGCTCAGCCCTGTTGTTTTCTCAACTTGCTTCTCTCTCACGAGCTTTGTGGCCTTACCGCCGCAACATCAAGATGACAAACTCAGACACATGTAGGCCCTACGAGTACGGATTACGGAGTGTTGGAGCACAAGGTCACAGCACAAGGTTAATCTGGTGTTACCCCTGTGGAGCAGACGGCAATTAAATGTCTCACTTAAAGACACACTGACGGGACGAGACACACTGACTGACACAACATATGGATCAAATGTGTGTTTTCTTTGCATTCATCACTTGACAGATACATTTACACACTTGATGTTTACAATGAGATACAACACTAAACTTAAACAAACCAAATTTAAGATTCCATGCACTCAAGCAGAGAGACTAACATGGGTTTTATAACAATTCTGTGTGTATTTGTGTGTGTGTTCAGATGTGAATGAGTGTGAGGAGCTCAATGGAGGATGCCAGCAAACATGCGTGAACACACCGGGATCTTATCACTGCGAGTGCAGCGAGGGCTTCCGCATGCACTCTGACGGTCGGACCTGCCTTGGTAAGTCCCAGAGACAAATATTTATCTCATACTACGTGGTGTGAAGTTACAAAGTAAAAACACTTCACTACAGTACATGAGTGTGTAGTAGGTGACTGTGTACTTATAAGTATGTATGAGAGTTTAAATTGCAAAAAGTAAAAAAAATATATACAGCGTATATACTGTATTTAGAAGTCAGTATTCACTAAATAAAGTGACTTTTCCCCTGTAGCACGCCCCCTGGTGGCAAAATGGTAAACTATTCACAAACAAAATCGGTTTAGAAGTTTAATTATCATATCTTTTAATCAAAGATTTGATTATCTTGTTGAAAATGGTCAAACCTGTCCACTACATATTATTTGAACCCTACATTACTACATTTTATACAGAGTAATAACAATGATCTCATTCTAATAATAACTACTTGAAACTAAATAGTTGAAGCACTTAGAAAATGATCTCCTTCTCTAACAACTGTTTTATTTTAACAAGAAATCCTCAACAATTCTGCTTTGCACTTCTCTCTCATAACTCTGTCCTCGATGGGGGACAGGGATGGAGTCTTAGCGTTCTTTAAAGGTATCTGTTGAAGTCATCAATGTTAAAAGCTGAAGTTCCCTCAGTGTTACAGCTGTCACTGTCATCATGTCTGTGTTTAGAGCACCCAGAAGGCATGAAGCTGATTTTCTTATTTGGCACATCATTAAATCACAGGAGTAATGGGATGGAAAGATCATCAGAAAGTAAGCCAGGGTACCCACTAGAACCTGCTTTCAGATCGTTTTTAACTTTCCCGTCTTTATACAGTGTTTTTCATGATAACATGCCTGCAGAGCTCGGGTGTGAAGTCCAAACTTTATACTGTAAACACGTTCAGATGTCCTTCTCTGTGAATTTAGCTTTCATATTTGCTCAAAGTTTCACAACTTCTTAAATGCCTCATTTGGTGTGTGTGTGTGTGTGTGTGTGTGTGTCTGCTTTGCTGTTTAGGGGTGAATTCTTGTGCGGTGAAGAATGGTGGATGTGAGCACAAATGTGTGGACATGGGGAACGATCACTACAAATGTGAATGTCGGAATAATTACCAGCTAAAGAGCGACGGAAGACATTGTGAATGTAAGTAACAGATGTCCCCCGTCAGCACACATCGCTTGGAAGTTTGTGGTTCCAAGGAATCTGTCATTGTTCATGGATTTTACCTTGCTCAGATACCTCCAAGGATGCAAACTGGATCAAATTACAGCAGAAATGTAGATTATGGTTGATTCAGTTTTGTGTGTAGGGATGGATGGAATAGATGGGAGAGAGAAGGAAAGAACGATAATTCACTCCTTACATGAAGCCTCCTTACTGCTTTTTGTATGCAACACTCATCATTTGTCTGTGTGTGTGTGTGTGTGTGTGTGTGTGTGTGTCAGTGAAAGACCCCTGCGAGCAGAGGAATGGTGGCTGCGCCCAGCTGTGTCATTCAGTAAATGGCCTCGTTACGTGCAGCTGCAGACGAGGTTTTACACTGGCTGGAGACGGCAACGACTGTGATGGTGAGGACTTACAGAACACCAGACGACGGACATGCACCAACACACACACACACACACACCCACACGTATGCAGTAGATATTTAACAAGCGACTGAACAAACAGGAGAGTGTGTGTGTGTCTGGTTCACTAACCACCAGTGTTTTATCCACCTAAGTTCTAACACACAAACATGAATAAGAACCTTTGAATAAGGGGACCTCAAGGTCTCCTGAAATAAAGACCATAACCAAGATTGTCCACTGAGTGGCGCTGTGGGAGCTAATTCAAGGCGATAGGAAGGGGGTCGTTACTGTCCTCAACCAGTGGAAACAGGTTATCAGTAGTATCAAAAGAGATAGATAGATAGATAGATAGATAGATAGACAGACAGACAGACAGACAGACAGATAGATAGATAGATAGATAGATAGATAAACATTGTTAGTCATGATGATGTCTCTCTCCTCATGTCTCTGTGTGTGTCTGTCCTTGTCCCCTGTCTCCTGTAGACATTGATGAATGCAGGTCAGGCCATGCCAAATGTTCTCATAGTTGTGTGAACATGCAGGGTTCCTTTAGTTGTGTCTGTAATCCGGGCTTTGAACTGGGCGCCGATGGAAAGCAGTGTTACCGTAAGTAACGTCAAACGCACACTGCAAATCAACCTCATCCACAAAGTCAACACGCACAACGCTCTACACATCATAGTCAGTTATGTTATTGGTGCACTGCAACTTAAATGTGTCTCCCAATCGTCGGAGTTGTGCAGAGGTTTGAACTTTTTTGACATTTTTCCTAATCCTCACTGATGGAATATGGATCATAAACTTACTCTGTGATGCAGCACAGGACTGTGGATGTTCTGGATTAAAGCTGTCAGCAGTCATAAACCATGGAGCTGAATGCTAGACAGCAGCCAATGGTTTTAGGGTGGATGGAGCAGCTCTGCCTTAATGCAGAACAGAACAAAATATTTATTACTGATGCATCACATTGCGCAAGAAATAAGCAAATGCCAGGGAATTTCCTGTCTAACTGTGAAGATGGACAAATTCTGCTTTCAGTGACAGCGAAGGAAACTTGATAATAAATTCAAACTTTGAAAATGAAGCCTCATGTAGGCCTGTTGCCTTGTTTATGGAAATATTTCCTCTCCCCCCCTCCCCTCTGCTCTGTAGCTCATAATTACTACCCTGGTCCAGACTAAATTGGTCATCATTAGCCAGACACAGCACTCGGTGTTGTCCTCCGTTCAGCTCCGTCTCTATAGTCGTTGTGGTTTTTGGTTCTGTCTCCCAGGCATTGAGATGGAGATCGTCAACAGCTGCGAGAAGAACAATGGAGGCTGCTCTCATCACTGTGAACACACCACCAGCGGCCCTCTCTGCTCCTGCAACCGAGGCCACCAGCTAGCACAGGACAGGAAGTCCTGCATAGGTTGGTTCAGGTGGTTTTCCTAGTTCTCGTGGTTGTTGTCTGCTCCTTTGATTGCCCTGATTCCTCCTCCTCTTATTCATTCTCAGATAGTGATGAGTGTGACAGCGGTGAGGCCTGCTGCAGTCACTCCTGTAAGAATTACCCAGGCGGCTACGAGTGCGGCTGCAGCGCTGGGTACAGACTGAACCCGGACGGCTGTAGCTGTGATGGTGAGACCAATGGATTGTTAACAGTGAACTTAGTGAGGTGCTGCAAAACCTGTGCCTCATAGAAAGAGGGCCCAGGGCTTCAATTGGACTGTGGCTGTAAGCCTGGTGGTCTGTCAAACAAACCTCAGGCCCACGTTTGTCAAATTCTCCGTACTGAGTATAAAGTCCTCACACTAAGGGATGAATCTATGGAAAACAATGTTTTCTGTTCAATTTCATCTTCCATTATCATTATTCATTTATTGTTATTGGGTTTTTTTTTAATCTAAATGTTATGTGGTCTTCCAGTTATTCTAAATGGAAAAGGGACCCTGATGTTTTACTTCATCTCCATATGTAAGGAAATTGTACTAAATGATTAAAAATGACAGCCAGAAAATGATAAAAAGAATTGAACAAACACAGCACCACAGTCGAAGGCAACGCGTCGGCTGAATTTTCACACTTGTACTCTACCATCACCCAAGAACCCGTTCCATAACCACGCCTACACATGTGTTATGTTATCTGTAACTCAGATGTTGATGAGTGCCTGATAGAGACCTCGGGCTGCGAACACTTCTGCGTCAACACCCTTGGAGCGTACGAATGTTTCTGCCGAATGGGCTTTCGCCTGGACAAGGACCAGCACTCCTGCATCCGTGAGTTCAAACCAACTTGCACATCCACTAATACTTTGACAGTGAGCTCATCTTCTTTATTAAAAGTGAAATCAGCTGTTCCAGACCGGTTAGTTTGTGGTGTCTTTAGATTTGTATGACACAGAACTGGAGGAAGACGAAGAAGAGGGAGAGGACGATGAGGAGCAGTTGGAGGTGCACAGACTACCAGACCTGCTGTTCCGCAGGCATCCTCAGCTCCTACAGTACACGGCAGCACTACACTCCCCATATGGCAGCCACGATGATGATGATGATGATGATGATGGCAGTATTAGAGAGGTGGAGATTCAAAGAGAGCGACGAGGAGAACTGAGACTGGTCAGCCACATGGGTACAAGAAAACACACGATGATGTCACTTTTAAAACTGAATCCTCAGCTTTGAAAGAAATCTAACTGAAATGGATTTCTTCGTAGTGTGTGTTGATGGATCGTTCGGGGATGAATGCAGTGTGAGCTGCGAGGACTGCGCGAACGGTGTGTGTAGTGCAAACGGAGACGGCTGTGAGTGCTCCTCCGGGTGGACCGGGGTCATCTGCAATGAGAGTAAGATATTTGCCAAGAATTCTGTCTTTCCTCTGTCTTCACTTCAACCTTAATGAAATGCAAAGCAGAGTCTGCATGTTCTCATCACAGTATGAGCCCAATCACTTATTATAATTCAAGTTAGATTGTACCGTTGCCAAAAAATCCGGCCCAAACCTAACCCAAAAGAGACCGGAGGACAGTCAGATGTGGTCCAAAAATAGACTCAGTGGATCCACTCCAGAATGCGTTTAACCCTAAAGAGACCGCCAACGCCGCCAACGGTATGATAACAACAAAACAATGGAAGGAAATGGAAATGGAAAACAAAGAGCTGCAACATCGCTGCTCATTGACAAACTCTCTTTCAAGTCCAGTAGTGGAAAAAAAAAGACCTGAAAAGTTAAATATAGCTAAGCTACCTTTAATGTAACTGTATACTTCATAACACTAATCCTGGTGGTAGAGCTACAATCTGTAAAAATGACTTTTCCTTAAAGGAGTCACAGATTACTGATGAATTTTCCATGAGGATGTCCTGTTGGTGAGATTTAAAATGACATTGTTACTTTGTTACAAAGTTAAATATTGATGACGGGCTGGCTGAGACACATCTCTCGAATGAATAATTCATTTATGCTCAGATCATATACACAATGACATGTACAGGTACATAATGTAGTAAAGTAGAGTACATGAAATATGGACAGGCAGGCACACACACACACACACACACGCACGCACACAGAGTGAGTTGTTGTCCTGTAGGTCATTCCCATATGGCACATCTTCCAGTTCTATGCATTTGTGCTCTCCATCGTGATTGGGTGTCGTTTTAGAGGCAGAGATGAGAGTGCTCCCTTTGTGCGCGGATCCAGGCCCATGTATCAAAACCTGTCTGCTCCTCTGTGTGGGAGGCTGCGTTGTTTATGGGTTCCAGAACACAGGGGTGTCAGGGGAATCAATCTGTCTGCTACTGGAGTGCAGCCAGGGCCCACTACAAGCACAGCCCCAGGCCAAGGATGTCCACTACGAGGCTAGAAAGCCGGGCTCCATTGTTCCCATCCAGCTCCATGATTAATGAGTGTCTTTGGTCTGAACCTTAGACAGGACCGCAATCATGAGGCGAGCCATGTGGGATCAGTACGTTACTTTTAGCAACAGGCTCCTGAGGAGGGGCTCTTCACATACATATCCTCAAGGTGATAGTTCTGGAAATGGGCCACATTTTGAGGTGAAATAGATGAGCAATATTGTTGGCCTCCAGCAATGATATAGAAATGGATAGGTAATAAAACAGCACTCCATACAGAGCGAAGTGTGAGGTCATGACCATAATCTGAGTTTTTACTGAGCTAAAACATTTCACAACTTCTCTTTTCGGACCTTTTGACAAAGAAGTGACATTTTAATCATCTCATGATTCAATGTGCAAATCGCATCTCAGTTCCGTCACCTTTGCAAACTTTACAAAGACCCCTCTAATTTGTCATTATCTTGCATCTCTGTTGTCAGAGTTAAAATGGCAAATAATTATTGAATATTGATTTTATTGATTTAAATGATCTTAGCGTTAAAACAGAAAATATCCTCGTACCTTTGTTGTTTAACCCCATTCAGCTCAGAGGTAACCACCTAAAATAAAATAAAATAAAATAAAATAAAATAAAATAAAATAAAATAAAATAAAAATCTAGGAACAACTTTGACCTTTTATTGGCTTTTTATTTGCAATCATTATGTCTGCATATTGGGACATATTCAGTGTTGTCATGTATTTGTTGTTACAAGATGCTGCACTGCACACATTCAGTACACACACACATATGAACATACACACATACATACATACACACGTATATACACAGGTAGGTAGTTGATCTGGTTTATCTCCCTGTGAAGTGACATAAAAAAGGCAGTAAGGAATGTCCGACGTGGGATTTGGATGTTGACATTGAGTTCATGCTTTAGCACGTCTTAACGAGACAGCTGCTCCGTGTTGGAAGCGTTCACAAGGCCGTTGAGATGAAGAATGTCAGAAGGCCACACACCAGGGGGAAAGACCGGATGACTGCAGTCCTCACCTCCACATCATAACAATTTTTTTTCATCTTTTAAAATATCCTATCATATACTGCATCCTGCATTTCAGTCAATTTGCAACTATTAATGTGTCAATGATCTCCATCCACATGACCTCTATCCCCTCTCTCTCTCTCTCTCTCTCTCTCTCTCTCTTTCTTTCCAGCGTGTCCACAGGGGACGTATGGACAAGGCTGTAACAGTCTGTGCCGCTGTCAGAATGGCGGTTTGTGTGACCCGGTGACTGGAAACTGTGTGTGCCCACCTGGAGTACGTGGCCTGCTCTGCGAGGACGGTATGTATGCTGTCATTCAAACGTGCCAAGCTAAGACATCTGCAAAGGCATCAGATAATCCCACACTACATAATCTTACATTAGGATTTAGTATTTTGTCCTTATTAGTTATCCTCTTTGAAATTTGGCCCTAACGTTTGCTTTGTGTGCTTTTACGTGTGCGGTGGTGACAGGTTGTCCAAGAGGCTATTTTGGGAGACACTGTCATAGAAAGTGTAACTGTCCCAACGATGGACACTGCCATCGTCTGTACGGAGGCTGCCTGTGCTCCCCGGGGTTATACGGACGTTTCTGCCACCTGCGTGAGTACAAAACATGCACACTGGAATGATGAATGAAGATGATGATGATGATGATGATTTAGACATCACAAACTATGAAAATTAAAACGTGACTTTAAGTATCTTTATTGTCATCAGACAAATAATAGATTTTTTTAGTGGCACTCTGACCGTATACGTCACGAATCCACCGGTAAATAAAACTTTGTGTGAATGTAAACAATTGGGTGTAAGATGATTAATGTTGATTAACATAAAAGTTCATAAATGAGCACTTATAATGTTAGTTTACTGATTTTTATGGGATTTTTTCAGGTTAGTCATACAAAAGTTATCACATTATATGTTGTATAAATATTGTATCCAGGTCTTTGTAATGTCACATTTACTCCTCATCGCTGGAGGAAAGTGGCCGTTTTGACGGTGGCACCAGATGTGAGGGCAGCTCTCTGGGGAGCCAATATCCCTCCAGTTTTCCCTCGACAAGGTGCACAGCTAACGCAAACTCCTCATTGTCCAGCATGCCGTCCCCATCGACGTCAGACAGCCTCCAAATATGTGCCAGCACAGAGTTGGGTAGAAGTGTGGTCATCATCCACTCCCTGACTTTGCTGCCGCTCAGCTTGCCCTCGTTTGGACAGAGGTTGTAGAAGATCTCGTCGTATTTGGGCTTATATTTCTCCACCGACCACTCATCCAGATCTTTCTCGCTGCTGTCATCTTCCGGCGGGAATTCTTTGAAAGGATCTCTCTTGTAATGCGCTGGCCGGAAGGTTCCCAAAAATTTACCATCTAACACCCCGGGTAGCGAAGTCTTCCTCTGTTCCTGTTGTTGGAGGTAGGGCATCAGCTTGGCAATGTCAGTGGAGAGCAGTTTGTCCAAAGAGGCCATGAGACTTGGTTTTAGTGTCTTGAACTTGGAGAAATCCTGGCCCAAAAGTCGCTCCTGCAAATGGAGATACACACGTTTGAAAAGTTGTGATTAAGGAAACGGCTCAGAATTAAGAACCAAATCTAGAATATATCTTTGTAGAGGAAATAATCAGCAGTGATCGACCTGCATCTTCGTGCAGTCGGGGAAATCACCAGCCGGAACTCGATGTTGCTGCTGGATCTTGGTGAAAATGACAGGAAGCTGGTAGATCAGATTGTGTTTTTTGGTTGATTTGCAAAAGATGGTTGGCATCTCCTGCTTCAGGTAGCTGATGATGTGAGCGTGAGCCTGAAAAAGTTGACAGAGGCAACGGTGGTGGTAAATATGAACAGAGACATGTTAGAAGTTACAAAAGTGTCTCTTACCCTCACTAACCGGGCCCTCTTCACCAGGTCGTTCAGCTTCCGAATTGCGGCGTTGCGCGGCAAATTCCTAATGTCCGTCAACAGATCCTCCTCTTCCAGCTCTATCAGCTGGTAGTGGTCACAGGTCTGCCGGGGCTCTGACCAAAAAGACCCGATGTAAACCCGCAATATCTCAGGGGTCCGAAAAACTTTCCCTAATGACCACATGAGGGCGCCGTACACCCTCATGAGCTGCTGCGAGTCCACCCTGTCCGCTTTGTTCAGAACCACTCGCAATTTGTCCTCGTAGCCACACAGAGCCCCGAAGGCCCTCGTGAGCTCATCAGAGAACTCCAGCTTATGTGCATCAAACAGCAGGATGATGCGATCCACACGCTCCGCAAACCAACGCAGCACTGCCGGGAAGTCGTAGCCTGGGGATCAGGAATGAAAACACGGGGATTTCATTAGCATTCAATGTAATGTGGCGGGCCCGCTGGCCTGGAGACGTAGAGGAATGTGTAACATATCCCAGCGGCCCTCGCTGCTCTCAAGCCATTTGAGTTACACCCATAGATTAATGTGTCCATAAAACAAAGCCTGCTCACTTACTTCCTTCTCCTCGGCCCCTCCCAGCTCACTGTCATACCACTTCACACTTAACACTTTGCCTCTGGCTCAAAAGTGGAGCACGAGTAAAACTATAACAAGAAGTACAGACTTATCAAACTACACCAACAATGACAAACAATTTGGTCTCACCTCGACTCAGTTTTCTCTTGGCAGCAGTCAGGATGCCCGGTGTGTCGATAAGGCTGATGCTCTCAAGAACCTGGTTTGGCACCTGAACACACTGAAACCTGGAATAAAGGCGTTACAGTAGAATCAGAAACAATGTATTCATTAGGGCAGGGCATACACAGACACTTTTCAACATTTCAGTGAATGATGTCATTTTCTTGTCCTTCTTTGGATGGTTTTCTTTTTCATTTTTTTTTTTTAAATTCTGTGAATTTCTTTTTTCTCTATTAAAATTTTTTGTTTGACACTTTTAATTTTTTTGTAAATATGGCATGAACTTTTATACTGTTTTAATTTATTTTGTAGTATTTGTATTTTTAGTCTTTTTCAAGCTTTTACATTTTTTGTGGTTTTCCGTTTGATTTTCTTTTTCTTTAATTTGTATGATTCTTTGTGCTTTTTATCACCCGTCACATTCTATCATGATCATTAGCTTTTTAAGTGTTAGTAGTTTAATAGTTTGTACGTCCCATGAGTTCTCGATATCTTTCAGAGATTCTAGCAGCAGGGCAGCGCCAGAGAGACGTAACGCCTCACTGACCATTCAATTAATAGATTAAAAGGTTTCAATGCGGGTGTCAGCAAATTCAATAAAAGCGTTATTTTGTTAGAAAATGCGACTTGACCAGCCGGTACCTGTTCAGAAAGGTGTTTCCAAAGGGGTTGAGGTTGCGAAAAGGTTTTTTTGGATCCACTGTGAGAGCGTTCCCCGGGATTATTCCCTCCACGTCGCCATACATAAGAGCAGTGAAGCAGTCAGTGGTTGGCTCTGGTCCAACTCTGCTGCCAGGAAAATCTTGTTCGATGAGATACCTGCAGCCACACACACACACACACACACACACAGACAGATTCATGCACACACACAAATTATCTGGACTTTTACTGCATGCAGCATGTGAGGTACGCTTCTTACCTGATGAAAGTGGTCTTTCCTGTAGAGTACTGGCCCATCACCAAGACCATCGGTTTGTTGTCAAAGTCTGCATCCTCATAGCTCGGAGAGTGAAAGTGATGGAATGAGTAGTATTTCTCTATTGGCAGCAGTCGCTTATAATAAAGGTTCTTCAGCTCGTCCGTGATCATGCTGACATCCTGCAGCGTTTTAGTGTTGTTCCTGAGCCGCCGGAAGGACATGGCAGCGAGCTCTCGGCGTTCTTTCTCAGTGTGGAAGCTGCCCGCCTCAAAGACCAAACTGGATGCTGCTGTTGCTGTGTGCTGGAGGAAAACGATCTGATTCTCACAGCTGTCTGTTCTGTCCCGCAGCCGGACATTTCCAGGGTGGAGAGGGTGTAACCAGAGCCTGCAGCTGCACCTAAGAAAAAGCCAATATCAAGCGGGACAGGGTGGAGTGGAGCAGGGTTTTGTTGCTGAAGAGGGGGAAATCTTGGCAAAAATCACCTAGAATGACCACTTTAATCCCATTGCACTCTTAAGTTTTGCGTAATACCAGTATTTGTTCAATGCTTCTGCTGGCCACTGATGGGTTGAAACCTTGGCAAAGTTGCAAAAGTCATGCACAGCGATGGTAACAGTATCAATCCATATCCTCATATTTATTAGGATTCAGCCTCTGGGATTAATAATCGCCATTGTTTTCACCAAACGGTTTCCTTTGCTTTGCCTAAACCTTATGCGTGGAGGTTTTATTGCAGTCAAACCGTATCCTGCTGCCTGCTGAGGAGAGAGGAGCGCTCTTTGAATTTCCTCTCCTGAGATTTGTACCATTTTTGTTTTTAGTCCATTTTTCCTCTCGTCTTCATAACAACACTGGGTTGCATGAGGAATTTTTGCTGTAATGCTTTTAAAGACATTATGGATGACGTTGTGCAATACAGATAAATTGCACTCGGCTTATTGCTCTTGGCTGTATGGACCGACATACATAAGTGTTAGATAATTCAAGGGTGTGTTACTGTTTGCAAAATGTCATGCAACGTGCAGAAAAGTGCCCCATTCAACAACAACCTAACACAAAGTCTTTGTCTGTTTTTGTTATGGGCTCGTGACCTCGTCCACCCCTCAGCCTGTCCCAGGTGGACTCACGGTGCAGGCTGTTCCAAGGAATGTGACTGTGTTCTGGAACATTCCACTGGCTGCGACCCCAACAAGGGGAGCTGTCTCTGTAAGCCGGGATACCAGGGACCACAGTGTGAGAGAGGTGAGCGCTTGACAACCACAGCATCAAGGAACTGGATTAGATTTGTGTTGACATTGTCTGTGATTTAATATGCTTTAATAATTTGTGTGCGTGTTTGTGTGTGTCCCAATTTAGGATGTGCGCTCGGCTTCTTTGGCACAGGGTGTGAGCAACCCTGCGACTGCCCTGGTGGGGGTTTGTGTGACCCAAAGACGGGGGAGTGTAACCAGCGATGCCCTGCAGGTCTGCATGGGGATAAATGTCAACTGGGTGAGAAAAATGTCAACAACTGTGATTTTTTTTATCATCGTGTGTATGTTAAAGTGTGTGCTTACTCTCCAACAATCTCCAACAATACACACGGTCAGGGATATTTTAGATTCAGCGTTTTGGCACTCACGCAGAAAAGATTTTCGATGGAGGAGTTGTGACTCTACAGCACCCTCCTGTGGCCATAAGCCTTTACGACAGGCCTTGTGGAGTGTGGGTGCCGCTGTATGTGCATCTGTGTGTGCAAACTTGGTGCCTGTGCGGTGAGCACACAAGTATGGAACTAATTACATCTGGGTTTTTCCACCATATTGGAAAAATACGATATACAACATAGTACAAATTACAATACAACAAAAAACACATTTAAAATACAATTTTCAGAAATGTTCCAATCCTTCACCACTGGGGGTGTAACAATACGTTTTAACAGCGATACGATACACATCACAATGCATGGTTGGCGATACGATACAGGGAAAACAGTGGTTCATTTAGAATGATATGATACGATTCAATGATTTGAATATATATATGTATTAGATATAGATATATTATCTATATAGTCAAAAATTATCAGCCAAAGATTCTTTCAAGTTTTGTGTATCCACTGCGCTTTACAATACTTTTCCCATAATGCATTACTACAGTAAGGGAGATTCTCGTCCTGGACAATAAAAAAAATGAAGGATTGAATTGGTATATGTCTTAAACAGGTTTCTCTTGGAAAATACTTCTTAAAACGGGAGTTACATTTATATAAACTTACACATCAATAGACCAATTTAACCAAACGTAACGTTACAGCTCCATGTGTGTGTGTGTGTACAAACATAAATGACAGCAATCCGACCTAATCCAAAGGGTGAGTCTTTTTCCTGAAATGAATCTTGAAAAATGGGGTGTCGTATATTCGGATCGATGTTTCTCTTGGGTATCGATGTAGTTAAATCGTTAGCATTGAAATGGATGCATTGATGAGCGGGGTTTCCTCTGTTGGCTCTGTTCGTTGATGAAAAGTTACAGTGGCTCCACTTTCTTTGTTGTGATCCAAAATGAATCTGAATATCATTTGGTAAAAATATAATTCGGTGTCTCGGTGGAGCGCTCTAAGATAACAAAGCAGAGTCAGACCCTCGTACTTGGGGCCAGAGCTCAGCTTTTTCATGTTTATTTTTTGGATTGTATTGCTGGGTCGTGTCAGGGGGGATTTATTCCAATTACTACTGCAGGATATTGGCAGAGACTGGATAAATAAACAGAAAACCATTCAGAAATCTCTCTCCTCCGTGCCTCTCTCACTTTGATCCTCTCTTACAGTGTTGCAGCGTTCTGTCTTTTGTTCTGCTGCGGTGCTCGGGTGATGTTTTTGATCTTGTTGTTGTGTTGTTAGCCTGTGGAGCAGGACGCTACGGAGAGAGCTGTCGCCTGACCTGTGACTGTGGAGGGTCTGCTTGTGATCCAGTATCCGGACGGTGTATCTGCCCTGCTGGCAAGACTGGAGACTCATGTTTGGAAGGTACCTGTTTTATACTGTCCTGTTTCATGTTTTATGAACTGGTACATACTCATCACAGATTCCTCTCCATTAATTTCACCTGAATTTCTCATTCTTTTATAACTTTGTTGTATATAGATTTCACCAGAATCCATCCCAGTACTTTGCTCAGTTCACCAAAGTTTGTAATATAATCTTTTGTGTTTGACTTTTCAACATTATGCTCCCAGTTCTGTTCCTATGTATTTTGGTCAAATGCCCATGTGACAGATTTTATTCCCACAAATTACCCAAATATTTCCACGTGACTGTACTTTGTCAGTCTAAACGATATCTGATGCTCCTCAGACTGCCCTGTTGGTTTCTGGGGGTTGAAGTGCCAGTCATTGTGTAGTCCCTGTGGGAATGGAGGCACCTGTAACAAGCAGACTGGTGTGTGTGACTGCAAACCAGGCTTCATTGGGACGCTCTGCCAAAGCGGTAAGTACACAAGTTTTGCTTCCAGAAAGATACCGTGCCATTTTAGACCCCCAGTAATCCATTACTCCACCGTCACCCCCATTACACCAGCGTGTAGAAAGGGGGTCTACGGCTTTAAGACGGGGTTCGAAATGTTCTTCATTCACTCTGCACGTCTTAAAAACTTTAAATAACGAGTGATTAATCAAATCGATTGTTGTTTCACAGAGTGTCCCTCAGGTTACTATGGGCCGGGCTGCTCGCTTCGCTGCTCCTGCCACAGTGGTGCCGGTTGTGACCCGCAGACTGGAGAGTGTCTCTGTCCGACGGGTAAACGAGGCCACGACTGTGCAACACGTGAGAAATACGATTATCTCTACAAAAAGGAAAAGGAAAGAGAAAAAATGATTGTGTTGATAGAATGAACTCATATGTAATTGTGTCTGTGTTTATGTTGTCTTTTGACCGGAGCAGCTTGTGAATCTGGTTACTGGGGCCAAGGCTGCGTCAGTGAATGCCAGTGCCAGGAGAAGTCTCTCGGCTGTGATCCGGTCTCTGGTCAGTGTGTGTGTGAGGCTGGATTCACCGGAGATCACTGTGAAAGCAGTAAGAGCCTTCATTTGTTTGGAAACTGGCGAGTGAATTCTTAGATATTACCCAGAGCCTCTCTGGGCATCAGAGGATAAACTTTAGTGTATGCTGCCACCATGAGGTGATCCTTGGTTATGACATCTTTTCGTATGCAGAATATACTGAAATTAATATCCTGTCAGGTGTTTCCTTTTCGGTGGTTTCACCATTTATTGATGTGAATGTACTTCACTGTGTTATATTCTAAAATAATGTTAAATATTTGAGAGATGACTCTTACCTCGATGAGTCTGAAGGTTAGTAGAGGGGCTTTTTTGGGTTAACAGATCTGTTGAATATATCACACTTTTAATAATCCGCCTAACGTTCTGCATCGTGTGTGTGTTTCCTGTTAGAGTGTGTGAATGGCACTTATGGCCATGACTGTGACCAGCGGTGTCACTGTCAGAATGGCGCCGTCTGTGACCACGTGAGCGGAGCCTGCACATGTCCTCCTGGCTATTCTGGAACATTCTGTCAAACAAGTGAGTGTATTTGTTTACTTTTTTGTTTATGTGACTTACTGCTGATGATTATCACTGACAGTATCTTTGTATCATCATCTTAGAGGAAAATATTTTGTGCTGATTCTGTTTGTGCATTATTATGTCATTTCAGCTTCTTGAAATAATTTCTTTAGTGTTTATGAACATCATTTTCCTATTTGAAATGAAATGATTTGCTTTTCATAGGAATCCCTTGCTTATCATTACGATTTATAGATGCATATGACACCAAAAGATTCTTATACTTTATGTATTTCCTTTCATTAGTGACGTGAAGGAAACAGTAGCAGGATGTTACCCCTACATTCCTGTGCTAATGCATGGAGCACATTCCTTTTGTTGTGCGAAGCTTTGAAATTCAGCCACATTCTTAAAGTAACGTCAGGTAGAGTCAAACAACTAGGGTAACAATTCATGGTACAACTGGACAATCCAACCGAATCTTCAACAGAGAGGCTTCAGGACAAAAATGTGAAGGTCCTCTTCCATGTTGAGATTATTTTTCCTGTACTTTCAGGACCTTTTTCATATCTACTGTATTCTAATAAGTTTAATTTTGAGTATCGTATGATAATCAGTATAGATAACAGATGGATTAATTACCCACAGTGCATTGTAGTCCTCTTCTTCAGACATCATCAGCCTTGAACACATTCTGCCACTGGATGGCGCTGCAGGACAGCGTTCTGGTTAGCTTCGCCTCCTGCAGCATCAGTGAATCATCAGACATTCCACGAATCATACGACAGTCTGTGTAATTTCATAAGCAAATCCATTCCAACCGAAGAAAAACAACCAAAACAAATGACAAGATATCATTTATATTCTGTGGCAGATGGACCATACTTCATACACTGTATAATGTTCGGAGGGTCACTTTCAGCATCCTGTCATAGCAAACTCTTGATGTAATGGATGTTCTTCTCATCATTATGATATTTTTCCTGAGCAGTAAGACGCAGCCACAGTCAAGAGTCTCAACACTGTAATAGATGTGTTCTTGATTATAGTCTATTGAGTTGAAGTGGTCTTATGTTATTACAAGGTGTAAGATTTACTGTAAGTGTACTAACAGCCATACCAAGTCCATACCATCTCCATAGTACTCGGGCATCGTAAATCACGGCCGTGTCACGCTAGAACAGAGCTTCACATCCCTAGTCATAACAGTCTAATGGCCTCAGACGTCGACGTCATTCTGATGATTGGACGTTGCCGTGGAAATGGTGCTATCGGTCTGGCGTGATTCTGTTTTCTGAAGGCCTTTTCCCCTCAAACGGAGGTGTCCAGTTTCTCCGTCTTGAGCTGGGCCTCTTCCTTGAGGAGAAGTCAGGAAGAGGCCTGGCCCGTGAGAAGGACCAGATCGCTGCAGTTGTCTGTCTGTCGGGGGGAAAAAAAGAGGGATTTCTTTACGCTCTTTGAGGATTTGCGCGACGCTCTGGATTTCCAAGTGATGGCAGAACCTTTGATTAAGTCAATCGTGGCAGTAACAATGGATACAGGGTGTTGTTTTGATGCGCATTCCTGTGGCGCTGAGGTTGATGCTGAACTTTAAAGTCAAACGAGTCACTGCGCTGACAAGGCACTTTTGCACTCAACCACTCGAACAATTAACATGGACGGTGCTCCGCGTCTGCTCTCACGCTTTGATGTTTGCTGTAAAACTTGTTTGCAGCAAAGAGAACTTTGCCCCGACTGCGATCGAACATCTGCGTTATTGGCAGAGAAAGTGTTTTGTTGTCGCCGTCTTGACCTTGAGTGGCACCAGGAAGTAGCATTCTGTGTTTTGTCTCTCTGGGCTGTGTGTCTGTGGTGCGCTCTCTCTGGCTGTGTGGTCCTTAGACCTGCTTTATGGGCTGACAGCAGTGGCTCTTACACAACCATGGATCTGGAAATAATCCGCCTGTCTTAAAGAGCTCATTTAGTCTGGGGATTGAGTCTTTCAGCGATGGCACAGTGTGTGTGTGTGTGTGTGTGGCGGCCAACTGGATCCTCTGTGCCCACCTATAAACAAAGGCTGGGGGAGAAGAGTCTGTTTACAGACAGCAGCAGACCCCGGGCTCACGTCACGCCACCGAGTGCAGCTTTGTGGACACCAGGCGCCCCCTGCTGGCACACATCAGCTGTAAAATGTGTCAGTTGAAGACTTCATTAAAGCCACGAAGGAGAGAAACCCTACATCTGTCATCCGTTCTCTGAGTAAAGTATGCAGGGGGAATGAGTTTGTGTCTGTATTTGGTACTATAATGATAATAAATGATAACAGATAATGAAGAAATCCTTTTGCCTCGCTGCTGTCATGCAGCTGGATGGTGGCAGCGTCATCAGTCGGCCTCTTTTAATAACACTGCGGTGGCTCGACCGCTGCAGAGGCGGACGCAGACGTCATGCTGTCAGCGTGGGAACGCAGCGATGGTCATGGAGGAAGGGTAATTTCCCCTCAATTTGAGCCTCCGGGAGGAAAGAGTGGACATCAGCGTTACACGGAGCAATAGAAAGAGTTATGAATCATACAGCCTGATTATCACATCATTTATAAAACACACATTTCTGTCCTTGGTACATTTGGGTCTTTGTTTGGTAACAAGGTCAGCCGCTCTGCGAGGCAGCGTGTCAGTGTGACAGACTGTTAGCTGCTGAGATTATAGGGACGGAGGGAATACGGAAAGGAGGAGGAGAGGCCCAAAAGCATAACCAGGCCCAGACTTTCTCACACATTACAGGAGGAGAACACGGAGGACGTGTCCACCACGGATGTCAATCAATCAAAGACAGTGCAGAGCAAGGAGCAGTGTTCCGGTAAATAAAAAGCAGAGAGGGGGAACGGAGCGCGTTTTGCAGGATCCACTTATCGTGCTGCTGTTAGGTTGTGATCACTTCAACATTGTAAAGTGACAAATTGAGCAATCCAGCGAAAAGGCAGGCAGTGAATAAACAGAGTCATTCTTTCCTGCTCCGCTCGAGTCGTGCCGACAGACAATATTTACATCCCAGCGGAGGAGAGGCTCATTCATCCCTCCGACCTGTGGATGCTCGGCCGCCTGTTTACCAAACTCTCCCGGTGTCAATTGACTGGACGCTTTCTTAAACAATCTCTCGTGGAGAATAGGAAACAGACTCGTAGGTGTGTGTGTGTGTGTGTGTGTCTGGCTTTGTTTTGCCGTGTACTGGTGGGGCCTGTGGACTCAGCAGGTGCTCTAATTACCAGCTCTCCACGCTCCCTCCCTCCACCCCCAGAAGGGAACGGCCTCCGAGCCGCCGTGGGGGCTTTGATGTGGCCCAGATACGCCGCACATGTGGGCCGTGAGCTCACTTAACGAACGCAGACACGCCGCAAATGAACAGCCGCAGCATGGCACTGCAATTTGATATTGGTATTTTCAGTAGGTGGGGAAGACAGAGAGGGAAAGTAGGAGGAGGAGCAGAGTGAGAGAAAGAAGGAAATCCAAAAAAAAAAAAAAGAAAAAAGAAAAAAGTTGGCATCTCAACCGTTTCCTCTCCTCTTTTGTGAAGCTGCCAGTTCTAACCAGTCGGATGTTTTATCTCGGCCCACAGTGTGCCCGGACGGCTTTTACGGTCTTGACTGTGGCCAGATGTGCGAGTGCAGGAACGGTGCCCGTTGCCACCACATCACAGGAGCCTGTCTATGCACCGCCGGCTGGGCAGGACCACACTGCATTCTGGGTAATGGAAGCCACATCATTAAAAGAGGGTGTGAGGGAGGCCCTCGTTGCATCCCATCACGACATCCTCTCCTTAAACACAACTATGATGTGTTTGTGAACAATTATCTCCATAATGAGACATTGCCGATGACTTTTTTAGTGATGGGTAAGG
>OMNV01009244.1:0-46011 GCA_900303265.1 Brotula barbata | reverse complement strand
AGCTCAGGATCATCTCCCTCCTTCGCTGGGGAGCAGCAGAGAGCAGAGGCAACACCTCAGCCCCTCTCCTCCGAATCATGTCGCTGTGCTGAAGCGGAGCCCGAACAGCTCTGCTTGCTCTGCTTGTGGAAGTTCATCATTCACTTAACACAACAACTTTTACCGCCACCATCACCGACTGCAAGGTCATCCTCATTATCCTCAGCATTGTCGTTATCATCATCACCACCACCATCATCATCATCATCATCATCATCATTACCAGCACAACTATTGTTTAAAACACTCAAAGGTAAGTTTGATTACCATAATTTGCCATCATTTCCCTTCAGCGTGTGATTATAATGCTCCAGTTGATGTGATCAGTGCTTCATTTATGCTCTTCTATGTGTTACCTCCACACTGGACCACTGCAGTGATAATCAACTGTGTGCAAATTTTATTTGTGTCTGTGAAATTCTATTCTGTGCGATTAAATGTCTTGCGGAGGACAACTGACACATATGAACCTTCTACATTTTTAATGGCCGTTAATTGCATGATTTTTTAAATTAATTATAGTTTTAATTATTAGTAATTCATTACTTAAATATAGTTAATATACTGTATATAGTTGTGAAAAATGTATTGTATTGTAAATTGTATTGTATTTTAAATGCTTTTACCATTTTTTGAAGTTTAATATACAGTATATTTTAAAAAACGAGTGGAGAGTAAATGTAAAAGCTTCAACCGAATGCATTTATTATACGGCAATATGAACAAAACCTCAACCACCAAAAGGAGTTTACACATGAACACACAATCCAAACTCAACCTTCCACCATTCTCTCTATCGTCTATGCAATAACAAGCAACAACTAACAACAAGAACAAATACCAAAATCCACGACATTATACAGTCCTCTATAACAATGTCTTTACTGTATATTGACCCACACACGCACACGCACACGCACACAAACACAAACACACACACAGTCTCTCTCCACCCTTTTGCCATTGCAAACATGTTCCCTGCACTCGCATCAATCATTATTTAAGTTTGTTTGACAGTCATAATCAAACTCATTCGTTTTTATTGCTGTAAAACGTGGAAAAAAAATATAAGAAAACAGTTTTTCTTTGCTGTGACCCACAACCTACGGGCAACATGTCTCAATGAAAGGAACCCTTCTTATCTCTGATTAGGCACATCCTATTAATTGGACAAGGATCTTATGAGAGGTTTTCCTATATCATGCCTGGCTTATCGGTGTTCAAAAAATCAACGAGGCGTGTAAATTATGACCCAGTGTTTCTAGGAATAAGATTTATATATTAACTGCTAAAGAACAATAAATTAAGAGGCAAAAATAGCTCTTTCCGGTACTTTTTGCTGTACTGTAGTCTAACTCCACAGAGAGGTATTAGAACAGGGAGCTCAACTGTATCACATGAGGTGCCCGTGCAATAATCCCATTGAAACGTGCAGTCTTTGTGTTGACCAGGAACACATGTCCCGTGCATATTATAGAGCTGACCACATCCACTGACCTCACATGTGATTCACTCAGCTGTTATAAATTCATCCTGACGTGACTGCTTGAATGGAAGTGAAACAGAATGAAGGGTTCTTTTATTTTAAGGGTGGTCTTTATTTCCTCAGTGTCACAGAATATTTGTATTTATAATCTCTGACATCTTTGTGAATAAGGCCAATCATTGTTCAATCATTGTTAAGGAACTGAGCTTCTCTGATGTGCAGTAAATCACGGCCACTTATTGCTTTTGGCTTGCGGTAAGAGCTCCCAACTCATCCTCTTCAAGTCTGTGATGACAGTCAGCTGATGAAAAAAGTTACAAAGTCACCAAATGTCGCAAATGTGGAGGTGTTGATGAGGTCGGTTATTAAAGGAGAAAGAGTCGTGTTATGGTTTATTCCATAGATGAGTGTTCCAAATATGAGTTTATCTTAATATCTGCTTCTTTACTCCTTTAAGCTGTCTCACCATGTATCTGGAGAACAACAGCAACCTGGAGATAGAAATGTCTCAGGCTGCAGCCCAGGGCAACCTTCGATCCACAGAGGCTGTCGCCGGGAACTTTGGGGAGCTGCGACTGCTGCAAGGCATCTCGGAACCGAGAGACACCCAGAAGCTGCAGCGTGCTGCCGGTCTGCCTTCAGGACAGTGTGTCATCCATTCTGAGAGCTTTGTCCCTGTTTGTCAAGAAGATAGGTATGCAAAAGAAAAAAGAGGCTTTTGATTTTTTGATTTGTTGTGGAGAAATCACTTTCTTTTATGCAACAGCTTATCTGGAAACAGGAATGATCACACCTGAATCAAGCCACACCCACCTTACGTCCTCAGTAATTTATGCAAGGCCTATTGACCTGATTGCAAGCGGTTTGAGCCAAAAGTTCAAATGTTGGTGACTTCTTCATTGTATCCTTGTGATAGAAGATATTTAAACTGATCATTTTTTTGTCATATCTACTTTATTATGATAGGTACAGTAGAGAGACAGGCAGGAAGGTATAGGGCAGAGAGAAGGGCGCAGGTCGGAATTGAACCTGTACTGCTATTTTATGAGTCATGTGAGTCATCGGGGTGCCTTAGTAATGATATATTCCGGTGTGCAAAGGAGCTGTCACTGACTGATTCTCACTTTTCATTGGGCTTTCAGGGGTTAAAGGAATAGCAACAGTTGAAAGAATTTGAATCGCATTACACATGCCTTGTTGGTTAAATCTTCCAGGAGACGTAAGACCATACGTGGAAAACAGGAATCTCTCTTAAAAAGTAGTTATACAGTGTGTGTGTGTGTGTGTGTGTGTGTGTATATCTCACCCACCCTGGCCATCAAAGGGGCTGTTAATCTCAGGCCTGTGGCTGTGACGTTATCAGGATTTGTTTCAGACGTAAAGTCAAACATGCACGTGACAAGTGAGGAATGTACTACAGCTGATCCCATTGTGCCTCTTAAAACGCCCTCTGCAAAACGTCTTGTTTTACATTTGATTGTGTCACAATATGCTCAGTGTGATAGTTGGAGGACTCATATTTTACTCTGATAAGCGAGTAGTGTGGTCTGTAAGTATGCAGTTTGTGGTTTGTCGATTCTTTTTCAGCGTCTCCAGGCCTTCAGTCTGGCATTTTTGATGTTTTTGATGGGTATGGACAGTAATCAAAGAAGCCATGCTCCACTCTGAGTGGTTGTCTGTCACTCACTGCTATCAGCAAGAATTATCCCTAACATACTGGGCATCAGTGGGATATAAAGTACCTCAAAGTTATACTAAAATATACATTTACAGACATAGTTACAAATGAAGTTGATCCATCAGAAAACGTTTTTGGGTAAAAGTCATTTAGCTGCTAAAGTTAAATTTACTTAAATATCAAAAGTATAACTGTGCTGGACTATTGAAAGTAAAAGAATTCCGTGTCCAGGCATTTCTAACTCGTCATTGTCTCCAAATGAACAAAATTCTAATCTTCATCATCACAGTTTATTTATGTAGCACTTTTCATTGAATAAAATGCAACACAAAGTGCTTCACACAATATAATAAAGACATCTCAGCAACCACGTCACATCTTTAAGGCTAAATATCGACCATATCGTGCATGAAGAAAAGCAGTTTCCAATCACTTCAATGAAGCTTTTCAAACTTTATCTCAAATAAGCTTGAACTTTGGAGGGCACACTAAAAGCACATTATATTTATATATACAACTTAAAGTAAAACTATCACATACAGTAAGAAGGTCCACTGATTCAAACTGCCAGAGCTAACCTTATTGAACAGGTATTGAACCTCACACATTCAAAAAACATGATCTTTTCCCAGCCAAAGTGTTGAAAGGATCGCTTAATTTGAAATGTATTTTTACAAAACCTGTGATGTAAAAGCATAGATTTTCTTCTAGGTATATATTTAAGTAATATTTGGCAAAAATATACATCTCCACGTAAGCACAAAGTCTTCTAAAACATACTTAAGTATGGCAGTGAAGTATTTTTACTTCCTTACTCCACATCAGGGCAGATATGAGCAAAAATATTGACAATTTGGCAAAATTACATAAGATACCACAAGAAGGCCATGCATCAATGCGGTGTTGGAGGGCGAAAACAACGCCTCCTGTGGCCGACTGTATATCACCACGGTGGGACTTCCTACTTGCCTGCAACTGTGTGAAAGTGCAGCACTGCTGGAACAGAAATCGGATGAACATGATTAAAAAGAGGCAGGGAAAATGACCTCATTGTGACACAGGCTCCTCTGGCAGACCTTGCTCGTGTGCTGCATGTTGTTATTTTATTTGTTTAATAGAAGCTGTGAAGCTGGTGCTCTGCCACACAGTTACCTTCAACACAATTGCACCTGACAGGTTGACAGCATTTTTCAGTTCAAGAGATCATACGTAAGGTGAAAGAATGTGGACATGGTGGAAGCTGTCAACTCGTCCGTCTGGCACTTTGAGAGCATATTTGCCGGCAGACAGACAAAATGGGCTTTAGTGTGAGAGGTTTGTGACAAAAAAGATTTCAGCGATTTCAGCGACTTCTGCAGCGATGAAATGGTGCATTTATGACAGAGACGGGACAACGTTCAGACATTGGGTTGTATTTATTCTCAAGTCGACTCGTGAACTTACAGCCAAACATTTCGCTGTGGCTTAAGGGCTCAGCTCAGACCCTGCAGCTCCATCTGCCTGTTTGTTCTGTGCTGGTCAAGCTGCTGCTACCAGGAATTTCCTGATCCTGATTTTGTATGAAGTATCTGCGATATAATGGCCCATAAAATTTTTTGTCAAAAAGAGAGCGGTGAATGTGACGGTAAACCAACTCCATAAGCTTTACAAAATACAAAACCTGTTTAATTTTCATTACAAATAAGACCTCCTGTCCTCCTGTTTTTTTTTTATCTTTTCAAAATTTGCAGATATTAGAGTACAACCACACGGTCTTCCTTCCAACCACATGTAGGGGACAAGGATCAAAGAGGGAGGAAAGAAGGCAGCATAATAGGAGGAGAGAAAAGTAAAAATAGTCCAAAATATTCCTTTTCCTCATACCTTGAAAGATCAACCACAAAAGCAGTGCATTAGTACCAAGCTGTTTTCTGTTTTCTGTATACATTATATATACAGTAATAGAATAACACACAATTCCACCTGTTTGATTTTTTTAAATTTTTCATCAGGTTCACTGAGAGTCTCTGCTCAGGCTGGTACACATTGTCCCCTGGAAGCCACCCTGTGTAACCACAGGCTGATCTGCTGGTCACTGAGCAGCTCTAATAGATCCATTGCTCAAGGGCACCTCAGCTGTGGTAATGAGAAAGCGGCATAACCACAACCAGATTTCTCCTGCCAGTCTGCCTAACCTTCAGACGCCGGCTTATTTCTCTTTCGGCCACCGTTTGGTATCAGCGTTGACAGCATATTTGATGAAACAGTAAATGATGGATTGGTGCTGTTTTTTGGGACGTTGTCATTTAAAAAGCCACCTGCGTGATAGAAGACAATTTTAAATTCCTTATTTTCCGTCCTTTTATCAGCAGGAATTCTTCACACCACCATTGCATATAACCCCGAGAGACAAAAACAGACAATTTGCAGGTGTGTGAATGTGGCTCTTGGATGAGACCCAGCTGTGAGTTTTGCGAGGGAGGCAGCCTACAGGAGCCTCCAGGACCCAGTGCAGCAGCAGCAGGGTGACAAAAGGCACTTTAATGATCTCCTCAGGTGTTAAATCACCAGCTGCTCACCCACCCCTCTGCCACCCTGGGTTATCAGGGGTCTGGCAAAGCTCTATAAACAGTGACTGACAGCTGGGGCCTGCCCGCTTCTCATCCATCAAGTAAACATTTGGTATTTTATTTGGAGTTAGCACATTTTTATTGTAACTCATTGTACTTTTTTTTTCATTTCAGACACAGTTTTAGTGTGGTTAACATTCTCAAAGGGAAAACAAATCAGGCCAACCTTACAGAGAGGTCGCCTCTACTGAGATTCTCTCAGGACGACAGGTGGGTCATTCCTCACTCACGGAAAACTTGATTTTTAGATCAGAATGACACACAACAGGGCTCTTTAATGAAACTGCTCAGTTTGGAACGTCACCGAACAAATCGTCTTACACCAATCAATCCCCCTGCTGTACAATTCATGTCATGAGATTATGATTATTTGAGATAGGTATTAGGAACATTGGAGCTATGAGCTTAAGTGTGTAGCTACTGCCACTGTGACTGCACTCTTCTGTCTGCGTACATGTTGAGAATTTTAACAATGCCTGTCCTCTTCAGTCTAACATATATGACCCTGCATGACCCAAGTTTCGTGGCAGAAGTCGAACCCTGGGACAACAGCTCTCTGGACCTGGAGAAGAGGTATCGTCTTGGCAGCGAGGTCACCAGCCTGTCCTTTTCCCGGTCCAGCTCCTCAGATAAAAACGATCCTCTGGAAAACCTCAACCTGAACTTCAGACTCGTGAGTAATATGAGGTGAGACGTATGACACTGCAAGAGTTCCGACGAATGAAAAATATTGTGATGGGAAGCTGAGCAGTATTGTTAATTTCTGTGTCTTTTCAGATGCTGCTTCAAGGTCTCAAAAGTTGCCAGTATCTTTACCATTGTAGTTCTCTGCAGTGTAAGTGCATGGTCTGCTATACATTTGTTACCGTTCATTGTCACAATTCTTAATTTGTGCTAAAAATATATGAATTACGCTTCATATGCATTCATTTTCATTACTAATAGATTTAGAATAATGGTCATGACTGAAGTGAATATGGCTCAATGTCCATGCATGGTGTATATAAAACAAAAACAAACGAAAAACACGGTATCTGAACATGACTGAAGTGAGCTACTGGTTCTCCAGCAAGATAAAAGTAGTTCAGTGTCTCTTCAATGTGTGTGAATACATTACAAAATCCTCCAATTAAAAACAAGAGCATGTTTATGAATAGAACACTGTGTGAAGCCTTTAAGCAATCTCACATTCAATATAAAGGCAGAAAATGCAGTAATTGGTGTGAAACGCATGAAAATATTTTGACAAGTTTCTTTTGCCCTCAGTTGTTCTTCAGTATGTATCCAGATCGTGACAATCCCTGGAGGATGTTGGCCGTCTCATCAACAGACAGCTTCTGTATCCTTCTCTACTGCTTCTTCATTTGTCCAATGACAACAAATCTAGAACTCAAATGTTAACAGTTCAGTAAAATTGTACACTGGAAAAACATGAATGGGGCTGTAATCAACTTGGATCAGAAGAAGTCTGTGTGAGTGCTCCATTATGTATCGGGGGGAGAGAGAGAGGACCTCTCTCATTTCTAGTAGAATCATTGTGCAGCAGTCCTTTAATATCAAACAACGATGAAGTATTGCTATAATTGGTCTCAGTAGCTCACCAAAATAGAAACTCTGTCCAGACAGGAGCCTCATTTGGACAAAACATTTTGTTCCTCTGTTCCACACTGTCTAATAAACCACAAAAAGGTTGATGTGCAAAAGGATTTACTGTCAGCCTCCAACCAAGCTCAAATACATTCAATATTCACATTTTTCTCTTGACGGCCACACGTTCCACAGCAATGAACCTGACAGATTTTCAAGACAACGCTTTACTGAAGCTACAGGTGGGAGGGCCGTTCGCAGGAGGGATGATTGACCTCGACAACCAAGAGTACATCCTCATCCAGGTGGAACAGACGGAGCAGGGGGGACAGCGGAGAAGAAGGACTCAGCAGGTGAATTATTTTAAAGCCCATCATTGCCGCGTTATCTGTGAAGGTGCGTGTGGGTGTGTGGTGGCTGTAAAAATGTGATTGTTTTTTGAGACCAGGTGATTCATAATTGGACCATTCCTCTACATGGCCAGCGAAGCGATCAGATCCTGTTGACAAAAACATTTGAGATGCTCAGCAGGTATGTGAAACGCTGTATAATGATAAGCATTTTCTACACCGTCTGTTTTGTATTTGTATTTTTGTAAATCACTAATTTTTTCTTTTGTCACCTCAAAAACTACATATTAAAAAGTAGACAATAATCCATTTTGCCTCGTGGTCCAATTTACCCACCTTTTACTTGGTTTTACAACATTAATTATTGAAAACAAAATCAAGAACGAAAAATAATTCATGGTCAAATTTACATAAATATTAACAATAAAATCAGTTAAAAAATTCTTCCATCCCTTATTGCCATGTAATTTATAATTGATGATTCCTAATTTGTTTTTAAATTTTACACCTCTCTTGTTGTTTTTGTTTTTTATATCAATTGTTGTTATTGCCATGCAACTATGAAAAGTAACCAACAGGCTGGAAAGGTTTATATTCTTGTCGTTTGACTCTGTTATATTGTAAGACATTATAATGTGTCTGCTGCTTTCAGGCACTATAATTCCCTCTTCATTTGGCTTCAATCACTCCGATTATAAATCTTATTCATAAATAAGAAGTCGCTCTTTTGCTTGTGTATTATGACAGAAAATCAATGATTTCATTGTTGGTGCTGTTTCCATTCCTGGACAGGGATCCCATCACCATCACCATTCAGGCCTTCCTACAGGACAACGAGGTCGTTCCACTTTCGATGACGCACCAGTCACTCTATGTCAACGTGGAGACACAAGTGGCCATCGCAGGAATCATCTTGACTGGAGTCTACGTGCTCATCATCTTTGAGGTAAATGGCAGGAAAGCATACACTCTCTTTGGATCGTGTACTTCCTCAAATCTATTCAACTGTCCGTTTTATTGGAAAAGGGAAACAATTTCAAATTTTAGACAACAACTTAATAGTAGAGTAGTAGGGTTACTGATCAAGCTTATTTCTACGGTATTTGCCTTTTTTATGACTGTCAATGTGTCTCTCTGACTGAAATAAACAAGTGTTCCCATCTTTTCTAATGCTGACATAACATGCAGTTACATGTAAATAAGAAGAGCACTGTGACTAGTGGGCAACATGTATCAACGTTATTCAAATACCACAAGAAACACACAAGGGTCACACGTTAGATGACTACAAGAGCTGAAATATCTGATCTGTTGGGCAATATCAGATATCACATCAAATTTATTTCCATATGTAAATGTAATGGGCTTGTTTTCTTGGTTAAACTGTCACTTTAGAAATCTGATCTCTGACACACGAGCAATAAATCAGAAAAGGATCGCAATGCACCTGACAGTGTAAACACAGCACGAGTGAAACTTTTCATTTATTTCCTGTGCGTGTTTGGTTTTAATTAGACAGCCTAATCTCCCTTTGGGTGAACACACAAAAATGAGCTGACAGGGCTAAAACTCTGATGGGAAAGTCAACAGTGGGCTGTTGAAAGATGACGGCACCGCTTTGTTCTGCACACACTTTCATGTGTCGATGCTGTAACTGACAGGTCTGCTTGCTCCAGCTTTAATTGAAAATTCAAGAAGTTTGTCTAAAACAGAAGAGCACATGGTGATTCAGACCGTCCCAAACATGTCACCCCTCCTCACTGCTGCCTCTTTTTGGAAATGTCCAACACCTCTACGGCGGAGGTTTGATTTTCTCCAGCTTTTAGTCTCACAGGAATCAGACCGATAAAGTTAACGAGTGGGTTCATTCACATACGTTCTCAAACTGTAATGATTTGGTAATACTCTGTATACCCACAGATCATACGTTAAATCAAAAACAGCTCTCAAACTGCTCACTGGGAATTACTCACCAATATTATTTTTCACTGAGTTCTAAAGACAAAGCCAGAGGCAGAGGGAAAAAGAGAGCGAAAGCGAGAAAGAGAAAGATGGTGATGCTTTGCTTTTGTTCTCCTTTTTTCATTATCTAAGCAGATGTAATCGTACGAAAAGAACTGTTATGTAAGAATTCTGTTGAGAATCTGACCCATTAGTCACCTATGAGTAACAAAACTCAGTCCAGCAAGGTCTGTGTGAATGTAATGACTTGTGTAACATCAGTTCTCATCATTACTTTTTTTCTTTCAATGCCTCATTTTAATTTCTACTTATTATAATTATTATTTCATCCTCTCAAAACATTAAATGTGTCATTAAAGCCCGGGAGATATTTGAAACAAACCCTTGCTCTTCCTTATTTCTCCAATTATTACAACAATCTGACTCTTTTCATCCAAAATGACTTCCTCCTGTGTTTCCTGTGTGGCCTCCATATTGATCACCATATTAGAACAGGCCATTCTTTGCCAGTGCTCATCTCTTTGTAAATCTTGGATCACTTCCGATTGTTTTTTAAAAAATTGTCTGCCATTAATTATTTACAGGGAAAATGTTTTTTTGTGGCTCTGATTGAGGAAAAAAAACTTAACAGGCTATATCTTTGGGCAAATCAGTAATTATTAATAACGCACGAGCTTTTAGCAGTACTTGCCTAAGATGGTCTTCAATTTAGGTCAAGGCGAAGGCCACAGATTGCTCGTTATTAAAAGTTCTAGTCATTGCCAAGATACAGTACGTGACCCACTTTTGAGGATTTTACTAACATAAAACGTCAGAGGAGAGGCTTTGCTGCCCAATATCACTATAATTACAATAGCACATACCTGGCCTTTTAATAATGGGATTCACAACACCTGAAGAGCATCACTGTCCAATGGGCTCTAATATCCTTTATGTTATTTTTTTATGGTAAATGCTATCATACATATTACAACCAAGACATAGCTGAAGAACACACAGGTTGATTGAGAATATCCTTTGTTTCTGTTGAGGAAAAACAAAAATGTGAAAAGATAAACCAATGGATGTAGAACGTCAGATTCTAACAAGAGAAGTCCAGCGTTGAGGGTGAAACAAGCTCAAATCAAATTACTCTCACTCTCAATCTGTAAGTCAATGACAGCTGCTGGAAATCAGAGCATCAAGACTCTGTCAAAAAATAAAATTATCACTTCAAAGAAGAGTGAAGAGTGAAGATGGTCCTTGGAGAGGGGCTCAGAGAATTCTCCCTGATGAAGGCAGACACTCCTGAAACATTCAAACCCACAAAGTCAGAACAAACACAAGCCAGAAGCTGGATCAGCTCCCGGAAGTTTGGCAAATCAGGGAATTCCCGTGCAATCAACACGGTTGAATCGGTTTAGTCAGTATGGTTTTCTATCACAGTTTATCATCTGTTCACAAAACCAAGGACCAGGATCAGTGTTGGTGCTCTTGTCACTGTGCTCTTAGATAGAATGTAATTTTCATTGAGTACCTCTGAAATAGTTTTGTCTTCAGAGGCTTAAAATGTTACTTTCTTTGTTAATCTTAATCTTAATTTTCAGATTGTGCACCGCACCCTGGCTGCCATGTTGGGATCTTTGGCAGCCCTGGCTGCTCTGGCTGTCATTGGTGATGTAAGACTCTTCTACACTTCCATTTCATACACAAAATAGGTGTCACTAGATTATATGTTTGCTGTATCAACAAAAAATATTCTTTTCTTTCGTGGACATACTATGTTTTTGTTATTTTCCTTCATTTTTTATACTCTAATATAGAGAATATCTCTTGGCTTATATGATTAAACCTCAGATTACCAAGTGATGTAGAATGGTTTGGGAGGATGGAAGATTTGTGAGCTGTAAAAAGAAAATATGCTTTTGTATTTCTCAAAAATATGGTAGAAGAAAAGTCAAATATTATTCATTCCTGCACGTATCTTGAGAGAAAGACAAAGGTCACGTCTGAATCTTTTGTCTCCTTCACAGAGGCCCAGTCTGGTTACCGTGGTCGAGTGGATCGACTATGAGACGCTGGCCCTTCTGTTTGGCATGGTGAGAGAATACTAAGTCAAAGGTTTTGTCATATGGAAACAAATATTATTCAGGGCAGCATCATACACAGAAACCCAATGTTTCCACTTTCAATCAGCCTGAGATATTTCTATTTAAACATGTTTCTGTTGACACAAGTCTTCAGAGCTTGTCTCCATGGAAACAAATGTGTTTTCAAGTGTGTTCTAAAATTGAAAAGGTAAGCTATCAAAAGGATCAAGGTTAGAGTGGTGTTTTCATTTAGGGCACTTTTTATGAGCACAGTATAACTTTATTCCAGTGGTTCTCAAATATGGTCTTCATGTACCACAACAATACACAGTATGTGTAATGTGACATATTCATTTTGTTTTTCTCGTTGTTTTGCTGCTTTCAGCTAGCAACCATTATCTTAGCCATGCCGTTATTTCACCCAAAATTCTGTAATATTTGAACAGCAAAGTTTGTCTGTGATCTTTTAACATGATGAGAAATGGATTTTCATGTCTGTCCCATTTCGTGCAGATGGTGCTGGTGGCCATTTTTTCAGAAACTGGCTTCTTTGATTATTGTGCTGTAAAGGTGAGTTGTCTGATAAATTCAGAAACGTATTTCTACCATAAACTATTTCAAATGAACTAGCTTGTAGAATAACTGGCGACGTATTCAGCATGAAATCCCTGTTTGTGCTGATAATGACACGCAATTAGGTGGGTGTGTTTGTGTGTGTGGACAATTTTCATGGTTCTTGCACATGATCAGTCCACCACCTTGTTCATTGTTATGTTTTTTCCCCTGCATGTTTCTTTTTTCCCCTTCACATAAATAACATGTCTTTTTAATTTAGCTTTTCATAACTATGAAAATTGCTCCCACTGTCTGAGAGCGCCTGGCATTTAGAATGATTCAGGCTGCAGTTTTTCCTCGCGCTGAGATGGGGTGAGCCTTGAGTCTTTGTTTTGACAAATCTTTCCTGACTAAGATTTCCGGTGGCCTTTGTAATAAAAGATATTTAAACAACCTTTCATACTGACCCCAGACAAAAAATGACATTTAATCTTTTGCTCTAGCCTGCCAACCAAGTACGTTCAGTTATATTTCCTATTTAGGAGCACACGTTGATCGACGTCCCCTTTAATAAAGAAGTTAATTTTCTATTTTATTAGTTTTTTGTACAGTACTCTTACAAGTATGTGTCTGAAGCTGGTACAAGGTCAGTGTTATCTACCATCAGGAAAACATGCATAGATTTAATCCTGATGGTGCTCATTAAGTGGTGAAGGAGGACAAAGGCGTTTGTCCTTCCTGTATAGATGCATGGAAACACTGAGAGATGAGAGGGATCGTGCGGGCTCGTGAATTTTAAGTGTTCTGGTGGACAATGGCAGGCTCTGCAAATTGAAAACCCTCTCAGAGATCATCAAAGGTGGTCACCCTGAGCCACTCCTGAAGGTTTAACACCGGTCATGGCACTGCAGGTTTAAGGCATGAGGGAGACAGTGTCACTGAGTGTGACTCTCTGTATAGTTTTATGATGAATGGCTATTCTATTTGCCCTTGTAAGACCTGTCTGCTCAGAGCAATACTGAAGATGAAGACGGATTTTACAATCAGAGTGCACGAGCACTTACAGTGATGGCTCCACTCCTTTGTTAGTTCATTTGTTTGAGAGTAAAGTGCATTAAAATGGCAACAAAGTAAACAAGGCAAGTCCTTGTGGGACCAGGAAGGAACTGTAGTTTGATCTCTAGATTTTCATGCTCAAGTCTGTGCTTAGATTTAGGAGCTCTTTGCACCTTACATTAACATGGGACTTCATTATGTGTCTAATGTATCTGAATATGAATGTGCCAAATACTCACTACAAGGCAATCCAGTCTTACTTTGATGTTTTAAATAAAACAAAAAAAATCCCCGTATTTGTCTGGAGAGAGGAAGACATAATTGCTCCTCATTGTATACGTGCAAAACCATGTAATCTTTACCTAAACTATCACATCTGTTAACGGCATGACGGCTTAACACACAAGTAACAAGTCTATAAATTTGTGAATGGAATGACAGGATTGTAGCTATAGTGGAAGGAAAAATAATTATTGCAGCTGAAACACCACGTCTGTGGATTACTTATTCAGAAGCCGCACCATAACGTCAACAGCACGACAGAAAATTAGAAACAACCTGAAACACAAAGACACTTTTTCTGTAATTTGGCATGCACAAAACCTGAGATGTTACCAGCTGGCTTTAGTGAACATTTTAAAGGGCCTTAAAGTGACAGTGTCTGTTTCTGTACTCAGTGTGCACAGTAGTGCTAGAGGTGTGCACCCACTTCCCAGTTGTGGTGCCTCCTCTTTAAATGTGTTTGCTGTACTGTCAGTTAATTCCAATACCAGTTCTATTGGATGGATGACTTGAGAGATCAAAATCCTCACGGAGCGTTTCTTCCTCCCGCAGGCCTACCAGCTATCCAGAGGGAGAGTGTGGCCCATGATCCTCATCCTCTGCCTTATTGCAGCCATTCTTTCTGCTTTTCTGGATAATGTGACCACTATGATGCTGTTTACCCCTGTCACCATAAGGTGCTGTACTTTCTAGCCTTTTAAAAGTTTCCCACATCATTTGGTTTACAGTTTACTTCATGAAAGTGGGTCAGAGAAACAGTTATATCACCCTGCTGTTATTACTCATCTACAACTGTTTTTGTTGTACCTGTGTAGTAGCCTGTTTTCACTTCTTATGTCTGTTTTCAGCAATACTTGAATCAATAAGACATTTGTAGTAATCACAACATTTTCTAATACTTCAATAAGAATTAAAGCCATTATTCCCAGTTAGTTATCACTTTAGCAGATCTTAACATTTACCAAGAAGGAAAAGATTATGTATTGTGCATTTCAAATTTAAAATTATGGGGTAAAATTTATTCTATTGTTCTATCTATTGGAAAAGAAAGTCATTTCTCATCTACAATCATAATTTTTCACAATTGTCAAAATTCTCTCCATCATCGTCCTCTCTCAAAAAAATGTCCAGCACAGAAAGGCCCACGTGACTCATGTAAGAATGAAAATCTCACACAGAGATGATTAACCTTGACTACATTAATTAATGAGAATCGTACTGTGCTTTAGTTATGCTGAATTAGCTTTTCTGATAAGGCACATCAGAAGATAAATGAAGGGTGAGTCGTTTAGCACTTACAGTGACAACTACAGTTGCAGCAAATGACTGAATGTAAAACAATAACGCCAAATCATAAAACAATAGAATACGTTCCCAGGCTAGGAGAATACCAACGACAGAATGATACACCATGTCCAAGAAACACCCATTACTTGGATTTGTAGTTTTCCACAGAGTTGGCCAGAACTTTCAGCATTTTTATGACAAGGTTGAGAAAAAGTTGTTTTATTTATGTAAATGTGTAAAAATATGCATAAAACCCCAGCATTCCCTAACTCTGCTCAGCAATGTCAGACTCAAGCTGCACCCACACAACTGCACATCAAATATGCTTTAATTAGAGACCAAACATCAACATATGAACAACCAGTCCAGTCACACAATACAGGGACCAAAGGAACCCAACCCCTACTCAGGAGTGACATGATGAAATTATAGACTGCTGCTTGACCTCTGTGTCATCAATGCTGTCCATTGAGTATCACACTCACCTAAAAACATAACAAATGCAAGCTACCATTTTCTGTATTGTAATGTCTGCCTTTATTGTTAGCGCCTCGATTTCCTCTTTTTTAATTGCCCTCATACAGCCACTTCTAGGTACTTGGAAATCTGATTTAGCTCACATTCCACTTCTAAAACACGCAACACAAATCCATGTAAAATGCTCTAATTTGTAACCTGTGCAGCCACTGCTTTGAAGGACCGGTGTTGCTTATCTCTCAATATCCTTTTTTATGATTCTATTTATTACGCCCACACATTGCACAATCTAATCAGTGCTAAAGGGCTTTTCTGTCTCTATCTGATTTTGCAGGTTGTGTGAGGTGCTTAATCTCGACCCCAGACATGTCCTGATTGCCGAAGTAATCTTCACCAACATTGGAGGGGCTGCCACAGCTGTCGGAGATCCTCCCAATGTGATTATAGTGTCAAATCAGAACCTGCGTAGAGAAGTAAGGCACTTTCACTGCTCCCTGCCTCAGCCTGTACCAATATAACACATCAGATTTGTGTAATCTGACTCATGAAGCACACGGTCACACTTCATGCTCTTCTTTTTTTATATATATTGTATATTGAGAGGGATGTCAAGCAGATGCCACTACCTGCTGGAATGCTTATTGATATTTTAGGCAAGACAAGAATGTCATCTTCGGCTCATCACATTGTTTCTGTGCTGACAGTATTTCCTCAAGGATAATCACTTGAGATAGAATAAACATGTTCTTTGCTTAACCCGCACATTTCAACAAAAAACAGACACAAAAACAGTGGAAATGTGACCTCATTCGTTGTTGACAGAGGAAGTATGAAGGATTACAATCAGGCATGCTAGAATTTATTTAACCCGTAGAAGACCATAGAAAGTCAAGGTTTTATTGCGGCAACTTTTTCTTTTTCATTCTTTATTTCCCATGAACATAATTCATTTTTATGTTTATACACTTACTGAAGTTTAATCATCTGACAGCTGCAGTATTCGAGGTGGGACTCTAACATCTCCCGATCTGCTTTGGATATGGTTAAGTTTAATCTGTGGAATTCTGACATGGAATACTAACATTTCCTCTCTCTTCACAAATAGCCTGGCTACACACCGTCAACCTGTGTATTGTACCCACAGGCCACAATGTACGTTGATGGGTACATTCAGCCTCTCCTTACCGTGGGAGCTCACCTACCGTTCATATTCCAAGTACAGAGTGACATTTATGAGCTAATGTAACATTTAGACTGTATGTACAGTCAACATACACAATACATATGTTAATGGGACGCTCCATGGACAAATTTGATCATCTGTGTTTGCTAGTTTGTTCATACGCTCTCTCTTTTCAGCTGTATGTATTTACACAATTGTGACCCATATTTAGTTTGACGTGAAGCTGATAAATGGAGATGTAACGTCAGTATCGTGAGACCAATTTATATTTCGGCTACCACCATCATAAATCATGGGAATTAAAACTGTCAAAAGTCTGCCGACAGAAACCATAGCCTCTTCCTCCTGCAAAGTATCCAACCAGTGTCACAGACTGCACTTCACACTTTTATAAAATGTTGACTCATCCTCAGTAATTTGTTGCATATTTAGCATCTTGTCCGTTTTCTTGTAAAGTAAAATACAGGAGCAGTGAGCCTGATGCCTGCAGGGAGTAAGACTAGTTTACTCCTAGTTTACCTTCCTGCAGAATACTTACCATGGCTGTGTCATGTATGTCCATGGTTTAATACGAGTGTAATAATCTAAATTGTGACTTTATATCTTACGTGGCGCTTCTCAATCCTGCTGCTTCTATTATCAATGCCTGTAGAAACATCCGTTTAAATATAATGACCCATTTTTCTGTATTTACGTCTTCCTTTCCAATGAATACTTCAAATGGAATAGAAATTGCACGTTGAGCGCTAAGTACATTTGCAATTATACTGATTGGCAAAATGACCCGACGAGGAGCAGGTCATGACTGCTGTTTTCAAGCCAACTTTGAAATGTCAAATGATTCAGAGCTTTCAACCAGCGCACTATTATCACCCAACCTGTGATACACACTGCGTAATAAACAACCACATCACAGTGCTGCGGTACATCCTACCTACCCAGATTGTGGCAATTTCTGCACTTCTGCACTATATTTTTTGAATCAATCACGGATATTTAAGGATGCCATTTTCATGTTATTCTCACACAGTAGCTATGTGAAAATAAATAGTCGAAGAGCATGTTGTGGGGTTAATCAGCCCAGCCTGTCTGCGTCAGTAAAAGGGCAATGACTTGTAGGCTCTTTTCATAACCTTCACTTCTCTTATACTCAGAGGGCTGTAATGCTACATCACTCGAAGACCTGACATTTTCCCAGCTGCTTGATGTGGCATCTGCTCACGATGGGTGACATTTTAGCCTCGGTGGGCTCAGCAGCATGTGGTCTCCTCCACTATACGGCAGCTTTTACTATACGGTCCACTGTCCAGTTGATCTTGGCTCTGTTTCCCAGGCAACAGAATAGCAGCGACACAGCAGCGAGCTCATTCGGTCATGTCCGGCTTCAGATAAGGACAGTTTGTGTGTGTATGCATGTTTGTGTTTGCTTGTTTGCTTGTCTGTTTGCATGCTTGCCTGCCTCCAAGGGATTTCGGGGGAAATCCAGATATAGCGCAAATGGCACAGCTGTGAAGTGTGTTTTTAGGTGATTCTCTGCTTGTCAGCATGTCCTTGTATTTAATTTGTAACAGAGACAAGTGGCATGCAGCATACCAAATTTCTCCCTCCTTTTGAGATAATTTAATTAAGAAACTCCGGTGACTCAACACTGCCAAATGGAGCTCGTCCAATCACTCAGAGGAGTCGTTGACTTTGGCTCTAAAATGTGGACAGACCAGGGTTGCAACACCTGGTGCCTGGTGCATTCTGGTGAAAAACAGCACAACTGTGAGCAGTATACTACACATACATTCATTATATTTAGAGTCTCAGTATTAGCATTATTAGTGTTATCAGATAGCCTCAACCCACAAGGTTTGAGCTCCTTTGGAGGAACAAGTAAAGGCTTAATTAAGAAATATGTTCACGTGTTAGAGAATCCCAGGAAACCTTTGCAGTCATTCTGTTTAAATGCAAAACACACTTAAATTATTCATCAGTGATTAAAGCGTTAATCCTTCATTTTCTTTTTTTAAACGTGACTTTGCGGCCCATGGTTCCTCATTAATTTCCTCATGTTTAGCTCAGTTTTTCTCTTTAGGTGGCTGCTAATCCTTAATCTTTCCTCACAGCGTGAACGCCCCCAACAGCACCAAAGATTAAGGATGTGCTCTCCTAAACTTATGACATTGATTTGTTTGGGAATGTCAATGAGTGACATCACCTCGGCTCACCCCCATTTTGCATGGAATTATGTGTGTTTTTTTTGCTAATCTGTTGTTATTAATCGGTGCTTCTGACAGATGTCAATTACAAGAGGAAAAAAAAAGAAGTTAAATTAAGGATTAGAGCATTTTAAGACATTCCGTTGTTTGAGTCTGCCTGGTGGAGAAATGCATGTCCAGGTGGCTTACTCAGATTATAAAACGTGGATCCTTTACATTGACAAAGTCGATTTCCAGTAGCATATTCTAAGATTATTCCTTGGAGTAAGCAAACATTAGTTCATAGATGACATTTGAAAAATGATTTCTGGTCTTTAGAGCATAATTGACATTTTACTATGCATGTAAACATACTGAGTCAATCTACTGATTTGCCTTAAACTGTGGTGTTGTACACCTGCCACAGTGGGTAATAAAGATGTTGAGAAAATAGGGATTAGAAAGGAGTGAAATCAATCAAACAATGTAATCAGATTTTATTAGTCTAATAATTTACTACATGAAAATGAATAAGGATAAGATAAATAAAGACAAGAAAAGTAGCAATAAAAAAGTAGAAGAATTCATTGAATACAAGTAAAATAATTTATTTTCAAACAGTTCCTCTTTATGTAGAGAATTTAATTTTACCCTCTGGGATTATATTCACAGGTTTCATTTAGTTTTATTCTCATGTGCTTTCCTCTCCATTTATCTTAGATTTATTGAAATCTGAAATGCCAAAACCTGTAGAGGTCACTATTAACCAGTTTTCTTACTGCCTGTGAGTACTTAAACTGCACTCTGTCACTGCTCCATGTGAAACAGTGTGAGTCCCTCTGACATTAGTCTTGAAGTGGAGAGAAAAGTTGTTTGTTAATGATGAAGATGTCATGAGTTTGTTTTCTATCTGACATTCCACTGTTAAACAATTCCACCCAAGTCATTAATATTCGGATTATTCTGATTATTATAATTATTATGACTATTGTGGTTATTATGATTCTTACGGTTATGATGATTATTATGATTATTGTGCATAATATGATTATTATGGTTATTATTTTGTGTCTTCCAGGGGATTGATTTTGCCAGTTTCACAGGATACATGTTTCTTGGGATATGCCTGGTCCTGCTGACCTCATTTCCTTTCCTACGGATGCTCTACTGGAACAAAAAGCTCTACAACAAGGAGTCCATTGAAATAGTTGGTGAGTGGCAGTGCTGCAGTGTCACAGATTCACTCTGGGTATAGAAATCAATAAAAAGCTGAATAGACCGTGTAGCAAAGACTCTGATAACATATTTTTTACTTGGGGTGGGGGTTTGTTTCCTTACCTGTCTTTCCCTGATACATTTTCACCATAAGTTACTTCTGGTGAGATGAAGTTGTTGGAAGCTTTGGACCCTGGGACCCTTAATGGTTCAGGGTCCCAAAGTAGGGGTCTTGCAAGGGGCTGTTGGTCGTTTTTGTTGCCTAATTTCCAATTTTAATTATGAAGGGATTTTTTGCATTTACGGAGTGAAACCCAGTAACAACATAGCTGTTAAATGATGAGATGATTCATCCTCATAGGGCACCACAGACACATCTGTGTATGTCTTTATCTATCCTTTTATCTTTTTGTAGTCATTTAGGGGGATCAGGGGTATTTTGATGAAATTGATTGTGAGATACAGTCAGCACTTATCAGTCCATTGCCACAGGCCCTTGCCACATTGCTCCTTGTAAAGATGGAAGGAGGGCAAACCTTTTGGCACTCAATTGTCATTGAAGTAAGCTGCTGCTGCTGCTGCCGAGCTTTATGGTGATCGGTCAGTGCAGACCCGGAAGCCCGTCTAGAATTGTCACCCTGTGGAGTCTCTGCATCCCACACAAACCAGTTCTACTGATGACAGCATGCAGCTAAATCATCTCAAAGCCCCCCGCCATGTTCGGTAATTGTGTAGATTCGCTTATGGAAATGTTTTTTTACTGAGCCGGTTAGGTCCTATTAAGGTCACCTAGCTACCCTGCTGACAATGGGTGGCACGCACCGATATCTACACAGGCGTCCACCTCCTCAGGCTAAGTCCCAGCTATTTCTCAGCAGCTCAATAATGTGCCCATAGTCTTGCTTCATTAGTTCCTCTATAGGGGCTCAAAGTATATTGACTGAAAATATCTCAATATCCTCTCTGTCCGCTTCAGCTGTTAGAGCTCTGGTGTAGACATCCTGCACGCTGTTCCAGAGCTTTGCTTCTGTGTTCCCTGTATTGTTCATCTATTTGTCATGCACTAAAAACTGTTGCATGGTACGTGGTGAAAATCCTGCGGTGTTTTCCTGTTGCTTCAGAACTCAAGCATGAGATTTTAGTCTGGAGGCAGACGGCTCAACGCATTAACCCTGCCAGCCGAGAGGAGACAGCTGTGAAATGCCTCCTGATGCAAAAAGTCCTCAACCTAGAGAGCCTGCTCCGCAAGCTGATGAAAACATTTCAAAGGTAAAATAAAAAATGAAAACACTTTCATTGCTAAGAATACCATCATCATGTGTGATATCGCCATCTTTGACATCGGTTTGATATTTGATACAGTGTACGTACAAGAAAGCCATCAATAGAAGTCCATGTTGTGTGACATGAGACAATTAGAATTTCATTATTTTCTTCATTAATTAGAATTTCATTAATCTTATGATTGAAATTTCATTAAAATATTGTTTATCAGCTTTAGAGTAATCCATGCACGTTAAAATGATTGTACATTTTTTTCAAATGTGAAGTAAACAACACAGTCATAAATGAATTGAATCCATTGCATCACAACAAGTGTAAACATTTACACACATTTCTGCAATAAGTCACATCAATTTAGTGGAAAACAAGTCAGATCAATTCCATTGATGTATGGCTTACTCCGTATTTTGCCTCAATCAAAGTACAGACAAATTGTAATGTGTATATATACTGTATATTGTAAACTATACATGATGCAAGTTGATTTCCACGTTATCAGTATAGCCCAATATCAAAGTCAGCGTCTCAAAAGGTGCCTGCAGCTCTCTGGGAAACAAAAACCCACCAAAAAAAATCTAAAAACTAATATGAAAAAAGAAACTTGGCCAGGTGTGCAAGAGGAGCCGCGGTTGGGAAAGAATAAGTTATGAAGAGGAGATCTTATAAAACAGAAGAATAACATGATTGTAAATTTACTTTGAAAATAAAACCTTGAAAACCCTACAGCTCAACAGCACATGATCCAGTACTCACAAAACAGCACAATAGACTAGAATACGCCAACAAAAACTTCAACATGAAGGGCTCCTCATCCCACTTTACAAGCACTTACAAGAGTGGAATTGCTTGTATCATCACACTTATTAAATCTAAGAAAAAATAAATTAAAATGTGTCTGTGTCCAACAGAGAAATTTCTCAAGAAGATAAGAACTGGGAGCAAAATATTCAAGAACTGCAAAAAAAGGTAGGCTTTCATAGATCACCTCTTTCAGAAATATCTCCCACCCACTGTGCCTGAGGATCAATGATGCCATCTGTGTAATCAAGATAGCCTCATCTCTGAAAATGCTACATACATACACAGTTTTGAGGTAAAATGTTCTTTACCAGCACATTCAAATACATATCATTTTCTCTTCTACAGCACAGAATAACTGACAAGGTTCTCTTGGTAAAGTGTACATCTGTCCTTGGTGTGGTGATCTTCATGTTCTTTCTCAACTCCTTCGTTCCCAGTATTCATCTTGATCTCGGTAAGCTCAGCACTATCTCATTACAGCAGGGAAACCCTAGTGATTAAGAATCATTGCATTGTTTTTACAGGCCCCACTGGGCTATTATAAGTTCTGTCATGTAATTATGAAACATTACTTCCTCTGTCCTTGCATACAAAATGAGCCCAAATAATGGGCTGACTAGCAAACACGACCAACAAATTACATGGATGCTGAACTGCATTTAGACCCATCAAATCTATTCATGTGCTATAATATTCAAAGCTGTTTGCTTGATGAATATTATACAGAAATCATGAGTTATGCAAAACAAAGGCATAAATTGTAGGCTGCATAGGAACTTACTCATATCACATAAAAGTATATTGTTAGCCAGAATGATAATAGATTTCTGCAGTAATGATCCGGAAGCTTCTCAAATGGCATTTTACACCAAAATGGACTTCCTTCTCAGACGTGAATGAAATTGAGGGCTACTTACCCAACAAACATGTCCATGAAGTAAGGAGGAAAGAACACAATACAGACAGAGGCCAAATAGTGAGAGTTCCTTACATTCAAATCAAAGCGGTCCAGATTTGGCCCAGGGTCAAGGTCATACTACTTTTAATCTGTCTGGTGTTTGTTTGTGTTTTGTAGATGAACCATCCGCATCAATGCAAACAGCCCCTCAGTCGCTGAACAGGCTCAGTTAATTACAGGCACGGCTCACGTTACTTCTTGGTGACATTTATTAAATGGGAATGACACTGCAGCTCTGTGTTTTCTGTCCGTGTAGAGGGAGACGCACGCTTCTCTTCAAACACTCTTCTCATTAATGCATGCAGGTCACAGTCAGCGTTGACTACTGCAGGAGGCCAATGATGTTCAGCCACGGATGTTTTCAAATTTGAGCCTCATTAAAATTAAATAACGTTGACACGGCAATGTGTAATTTCAGACTGTGTGACTAAGGGCCAGTCATTTGATCTCTCTCTGTAATGAATTTGTGGCTGTGTAAGTTTGGTACGAGTGTGTATCATCAAAAGACCAAAATCAGCCCACTAGTGTTTACAAAAAAGCAGTTTTGAACGTGGGCAATAAAGAAGATAATGAAATCATAACATTTATCGGCCCATTATGATCTGATTCTGTGAACTGGATTTCCTCAGAGTTTCTAGCTAACAAAAATATCATATGAAGAAATTAAACACAGGCAAGGCAGTGTCCAAAAACACAGAAAGTCCACACTAAGGAATCACACGGTAATAGAAGCAATGTGTTCACGTACTTTGTTCTGTGTACCTCAAAAACTTGAGATTTAGTTTAACTCCACTGAAGAGATAATTTCCACAAAACATCTCCTGTCTCAGACTCATTAATCAACACACGACAACAGTGTTCTATCACAACCTGCCTGCGAGCTCTTTTCAGTTGGACAGCTCTGATGTTGTTGTCTGCCGTTTGCGTTAGTGAAAAAGAGGACGTTTGATCACCACAGTATACCAGCCAAGTAGCTGCCTTGCCCGAGCTACAGTATGACAATTTCTACGTCATGTATGCTGCGGTACCATCTGAGAGAAGCTGCTTAGTAAGCACACACTCTACACAACAACAATTGCAAAATAAAATAGCCCGTGCTAAATACACATCTCATATCCCATATATCATATATGGCGATTAATGTCTAGTCCACATGTACACAGGTATTTTGTAAAACTGAGGTTTTTCCTCCTTTGTTTAAAAAAAGTAAGAAAATTGAAGTAGAGTGTTTGAACGGTCAGCCCACTCTCTTCTTTCTTTTCTCAATGTCAAGGCTTTCAATGCAGGTTCACACCATAATAGTGAAAAAAGAAAACTCTGTTTGTGAGGACAACTGAAAAACTAGCAAGCAGTTACTTCCAAATATGTGCAAATAACCAGGCTGGAGGTTTATTTTGATAATGAAATGATCCTATTTTAATGTTAGTATACGTGATAGCACTAGCGAGGCCCAAAGCAACACAACAAGCTGTGCTAATCTACAAAATGCTTGATGTACCAAAGATTGCAAGATGACCATCAACACATCTAACATACTAAAACAATAATTTTTAACCATTTCTGACATACAACATGTTTAAATTCAGCATTGCTTTGCGGTGGATTGCCTCATTGAAGGATATATATATTATGTTCACTTAAAATGAGACAGCCCTTGTGTCAGAAGTTGACTTAATGTTGACTTAAAATGCTGTCTATGTAAGAAGCTCATAAGGTATTGAGACAGAACCTTTATCTCTTTCTTTATTGCTTTTCTGATGAGTGTCTGTCTCCCATCTTCACTGTTCTTTCTGTCCTTCCTTCGCTCTCTTTTTTTTCATCTTCAATAATTCCCATCACACATGAAATTATGTCCTCGAGGGTCTCAGCCAAACCAATTACTACTGCTCACCTGTTTAATCAAATTTTCTCCATGTGGGTGCACACTAGCCTCTCTTTCAGAAATATTCTCCAATTCTAACCATCAGTAGGCATGTGCCAGCTTTCATCCTTTTGACCAGGATGTGCTAAAATGGAAATGAATCCCTCCTCAACCCAGCAAGACAGAGCAAATTATTTATTCATTGCTTCCAACGAGTAGCTCTTCATGGTCTGATCTGTTTATTTGATTATTGTCAAGCCTTGTCATGGTAAAAAAGGAATGCTTTGGCTATCCTACACACACTGTCAGTTGATGACAGAGGAGTCAGAGAAGGGTGCTCGTGTGAAGTGAAATTTATTTAATCAAAACTTTGGAGGAAGAATAATCTTACAAAACAAAGCTGACTTAAATCATGTGCAAAAAGAAAGACTTGATGTGTGTAGACTTGGTGTGATTAGTGGTAACCTACAGCTGCGGGTAATGAACGCAGGTGTTTGTGATTGCGGCTGATTACTGGAGAGGCTGGTGACTGGGAAACAGTGATGTCATAGTGAGTGAGGAGAAACGGGGTCGATTCATTTGTATCTACACAAAGGACCACAAAGTATAAAGTTAGTTAGAGTTAGTCCTACATTGGATCAAAAGGGCGTACCAATGTGTGTGCAGTAGACTCACAAGGCAAGACAGCTTTGACAAAATAACAGTTTGAGGTTGGCTGGCTTCCCCATCACAAAACTGTCCTGAGTCTCTCAGCCCTGCTTTACTGAATCTGTCCTTTTTAACTGTGGGGGGGGAAATGGCCACAATTTTAACAAAACGTAGTGTCCTGCATGAAAGTTGGCATGGGAGTTCGTCTGCTGCCCATAGCTCCATAACGCCAGTACCAACAGGACTTTCAGCACCCGCTGATGGCCCTGCGGTGAAAGCAGGTGCTGTCATTGATCTCTCAGTTTATTAGCCGAGCAATAGCAGCTTTTTGGCATCCTTCCCGATTGAAAAACCAAAACAAATGCCCAATAACACTACTTCCCATACGTGCTCGGTGAGTGCTCAAGCGGAGATCCGTGTGTATATATGAAGTAACGGTGGTTGAGCACAGTATTTCATAACTAATATTAACATAACAGTAGATGCAACATCAAAAAAATTTTTGAAGGTTAGAGGGTTTTTGGAGGCCTGCGATTGAAGAGAAATTTAAGTCAACAGACAACAGATGGTGCACCATTTCATTGAATTGACTGACACTTTTTAATCATTAAAACCTATCCATTGTCTCCCAGCGTGTTGTTTGTGATATTTCGAATCAGTCTGTGAAAAATTATTACCGTGTGCTCTCAGTCTCTCGCAAATGATGACATGAAGGAATTTATGAATGTGTCTGTTTTTTGGCTATAAACCGAGATCTCAGACAGTCTCTCTTGTTCTTTGTCAGGCTGGATTGCTATCCTGGGGGCTCTGTGGCTTTTGGTGCTGGCTGACATCCAGGACTTTGAGATCATCTTACACCGCGTGGAGTGGGCCACATTACTCTTCTTTGCTGGCCTCTTCGTCTTGATGGAGGTATTTAACATACAGTCTGTTTCATACTGTATCACTTCTAATGTTTTCTTTTAATTTTAGATCATAGTTATAATGATATAAAAGTATTAGAAACAGTAGTTTCTGTTTTTTTGCACATGTGTGAGATGTTATCTCAGTGAGAGAGAGAGTGAGAGTGTCTATTTATAAGAACATCTTCACCAAACAGCTGAAATAAATGATGATCTGGTAAGAGTGGCTTCAGTTTAGGACCTCTGTTTGTCACACAAGGCAGCTATGGCCAACAGAGCCCGTTTTTATCTGTGCCGCAGTCCCCGTAAATGTAGACTGACCTCTGACAAACAATTTTCACAGAATACAAAAGCAAAATAAGATATGTGCTCAAATCTATTGACAGTACACAGGGAAGTGATAAGAAATTCAGTCAGTGTGCTTTGAATCTGAAAAGTAATTATCTGTTTCTTCACCCATGAGCCTCCCTGTGAGAAATGATATTGTAATGGCAGCACAGTCAAGGCTTTGCTCTTCTTCTTCTTTCTGTCTAGAAGACCTCAGAGGTTGGAAATGCATTAAAACTGGTGTCATCATTACTAGGATAAGGAATAGTTTTTCTTCCCAGTGGTCATTCTGTAGTGGTAAAACGAAAAGGTTTCTCTTTTGCCAAATCAGTTTTCTTATCTTTGTTCCATATCACTTTTCCACTTTCATTTTTGCCAAATTAATCATTTTCTCTTGATTTTCCACAGGCTTTAGCCCAGCTGCAGCTTATTGACTATATTGGAGAACAGACAGCACTGCTTATAAAAGTAAGTTTTATCTTAGATTTTTAAGCCTCTCCAAGGCCCCACGTTAATTGAGCTCTGCTGAAATGATATTGCATCTTGTGCACATTGATTCATTGTGCTGCAGGGCTCTGAATTTAGTTATTTGGTGTACATGTGACTCCTGTTAGCAGATGAGAGTGTCTGGAGTCATTTTCACTGTCTTCTTCCCTGTGTGCATCATGCAAGCGAGCTATCTCTTAGCAGAGAATTGCACCTGTAATAGATACGTCAGCTTGTGTTTGGAGCATGAGCCTCCGCAACGCTAATAATCACACGGGACAGGTGGTGGCAATTCTGGATTCTAACCTGCTCAGAGTCCCAAACCAATGGACAACATGGGTGGTGGTGTCACACATTCAGACGCTTCATTCTCGCTGCCACTGATCACTGACGAGAGGCTCAGTGTCAACGCTTGAACATAATTGCTGTCTTTGATGGAAATCAGTGAAAGTGTATGAGGAGGGTGTGTATCTGCAGAGTGTGTATCTGGAAGCAGCAGTTATATGTCATTCTTATTATCTCCTTTCAGTCTGTGCCAGAGGACCAGCGTTTGGCCATAGCTATTATCTTGGTGATGTGGGTGTCTGCTTTAGCTTCATCTCTCATTGACAACATTCCCTTCACGGCCACAATGGTAAGGGGCTTCGTTACGCCATGGTCTCTGTAATTGTAGTGGATTGTATTTCTTAGTGCAATGATGGCAGCGAATTCGGATTCTGGTGAATGTTAAGAGAAAAAAATTCTTTTCTCAGCAATATCCACAAATAAATCCACAAAAAAATAATTCTAATAATTAAGTAGGTTCCCTCTATAAAAGTGTTTAATCATTTGGGCTCCATGTGATTTCATTAACGGACATTTTGCAAAGGCAACATATATGAAACAGTTTTCTCTACGTAGGGATATCATGGGGGAAATCAGAGTTATATTCTTTCCATTTTGCCCACAGATTCCAGTTCTCATCAACCTGAGTCAGGATGCAGATGTAAATCTGCCAGTAAAACCGCTCATCTTCGCATTAGCCATGGGAGCATGTCTAGGGGGTGAGTGCATTCTGATGAACTCTCTTTGTATTGTAACGTGTGTAACAATCTTAAAAATGGTATATATTTTTTAGCTCGAGGCTGAGCACTTCCCAGACTTCCCCACATATCTGCATACTTTATAGATAAGTATTTCTTTAAAGGTGTGGATGTTTATAGATGGCCTCTGCCAAGAGAGACATCATTTGCTTCAGGTGACAGCCAGTTTTACACTTTAGACAGCTGTGTCGCTCCCTGGGGAAGCCAGGCTGTGCTTTTATTTGAACCAGCACAAGCCCCTGAGAGCTGAGAGCTTGCCTCACCCAGCCCGTACCGCACCCCAGTCCAAGCAGGCCCTCAAGCAGAGGGTGACTCTGTTTGGACGAAAAGGACACAGACATAGAAAGCTGTCATGGTTTTTCAGTTTAATCAACTGCACTGTGACAGGTTCATATTGATCCGCAATATGATGTTGTCACGGCTCGGCTCCCTCCCACACTGACACCTTTTGAGACGTGAGCAGTATCAAACAGCAGGATGATACCATGGCTGTCAGAAATGCTGCAAAGATCAAAATGATAAAAGATTTATAATTTTTCACAATAAAGATATAACACCTGGGGCATTCTTCTTCTTGTTATTGTTCTTATTCTTATTTCTTGAATGTAGTAGAGCAATAAGGAAAACTTTAGAGGCGGTGCATAAATCTCAAATGTCAAAATCTCAAATCTCAGATCTCAAGTGATTTCCAGTTGTGCACACGATAAACTACAGCATATCTCTCCTGTGACAATGAATCTTGATATTTATTGGGATTTTTTTCTTTCTGCTCAGGAAATGGCACATTGATAGGAGCATCAGCGAATGTTGTATGTGCTGGAATTGCAGAACAACACGGCTATGGTTTTTCCTTCATGGAGTTCTTCAGGTGAGAACAAAACTCTAACAAGTGATCCTTGCAAGAAACAGAACATAGTAGCCACTGTTCACAATAATCTATACAAATATACCCAATGTAATATAAAGAAAGTGACATTAGACATAGAGTTTGACATCATCTGTTGCAGGGATTATGTGTTGAACATTGTCAATGTTGCAGAATTTGAGGGTCATGCATCTAATGTGCAGCGTAAACAAGCTTGAATGCATCTCTAATCAGTTGGATTAGCATGTCATGTGATTGATGCGGCCTGCATACAAAGGCATCCAAGCCCGAGGGGTTTGTGCTGTTACCATGTACCATCAAAGTTTGTGGAGAAAAGTCTCCTGCTGCACGACAATCCCCCCTCCTATCCACGTGGATGGACCCGGCTTTGTCCTTGTCCGACAGCGATCAGGAGCCTCTGTTGTGGGCCAGAGCGACAGATCATTCTACTCACATAGCCGTGCAACTGGGTGGCTTTTGAGTTCTTAAGTTTTTGTTCCCCTCCGTGTGCTTCTAAGGAGCAGAGGAGGTTGCATTCCCTGTTTAGTGTGCGTGCGCTTTTCACCTACATAGACTGCACCCAGAGTGAGCAGTTATGCGATCAGTGGCTTGTCTGTTCTGCCAACCCAGCTAGGAGTAAAGCTCTGTCTAAACAGCGGCTTTCTCACTGGATCACCGGCTTACAACAGCACCTTACAGTGTGAGGGCACATGCGACCAGTGGCATGACAACATCATGGGCATTCTTTAAAGGGGTGTCTGTGAGTGATATTTATGCTGCTGCTAACTGGTCATTGCCGCACACTTTTGTTGGGTTTGATCGTATGGATGTAACGGCCCCTTCGATGGCTCATGCTGTGCTTTCTGCTGGTTCTATGATGCACTAGAACAAGGGTGTCAAATGCACTTGAGCTGGAATGAGTTTGACACCCAGGCGTGACTAGAGTGCTGGAGGTTTGAACCCAGTTTCGTGGCTGCTCTACGGGGGCGTATACAAGTCCCATGCTTTATGCGACATGTACTCAGTGAATTGACTAAAGGGGAACAAAATGTTATGATTATAACTTTTGTTCCCTGACGGAGAGGAACGAGGTACAACACTTGGTTGCCGTGCTGTTCAGCTGGGATTGCTGAGGAGCAGCTGTTGAACTGAGGGATGACCATGTTGACGGATGCATATATGCCTAGGCGGGGCCTCTCAAACAGCATGACAGGAACAGAGTTGTCTTATGTCAGGTCACCTGGGGGGAGGGGGGGGTGATATCTCGTACTTTATGTGTTGAACCTTGTTCCTCTCCCTCGGGGAACAGAATGTATAGTCATGACATTTTGAGTTTTCATCGATTGTTCCTGTTTTCCCTCTCTTGCTAGTCACATACCCTCCTATCCACTCTATTTTTCATTGTTTTCAACGTAAGCCGGTATTTATTTATTTTTTTTAGATGTCGCCTCAGTCCAGTTCTTATGATGTGTTTTGCCTTTTGTTTTTTTTCGGACTGCCTATCTGTGTATGGATATTATTCTGTTTCCCAACCTGATTAATACCTGCTGTCTTCATCACAACTCTGCCTCAGAGACTCTGCCTTTGGGTCCCAGACAAAGGCGTGACAGATTACTATCCTATAATGACTTTCGGATCCCCTCTCACATCACTTCACAGTGTGGGCAATGTCGGCCCATAACACTTGCGAAATATTTAATTTTAATCTCATTGAAATTGACCTGGTAAAGTATTGGTATAACAAAAACAACACAAAGTAGCTGAGAGAATTGGCAGAGAGCAGCATTTTTTTTGGCATTTTCTGCCTTTTACAGTAGAGAGACAGGGAGGAAGGACAGGGCTGAGGGAGGTGATAACACGCAGCAAAAGGCACAGACCGGCTCCGAACCCGCGAACAAAGGGAGTCACCTCCACCAGCTGTGTGACGCACATTTCCTTATATGGAGATCAGTCCCAGGGCTATATGTGTGATGTAGCTCATGTGTTACAGACAGCAGTTGTGACATTACCATTGTTACTGCACAACACAGCTCTATATGGGAATAAACAAGATAAATATTTAGTTGGCGTGGAATCTCGGTGCACAGTGAGGTGCAAGGCGCAAAGGGGTGGTATTAAGGCTCCTAATTAGAGGTCTTGTCCCATTTTAAAGGGACAAGTAATATTTATCGGTTCCATCAATTTGAGAAGAAAATTGAAATCATGTTCTGTCCAAGTATAATTTGCTTCATTCATCTCTAAATGAGGGGAGATCGATGCCACTTGAGATAGATTGGCACTAATCACAGAGGACATCCCTGATTGGCCAAAGACAGCAGGTGGCCGGGTCTAAAAGGGTTGAGGGGAAACAACAGGTTTTGTTTTCCGACTCTTGTGGTGAAAGCTGTCAAGATTTTTCTGTTTGAAATTTATAGCGTCTGTAAAATCTGGGCCTGCTTGCTGTTCTGTCCTTTCCTTTATCACTACCAACCATCCCGACGTGTAACACACTAGTTTTAAGATATGGGGCATAATATCCAGGAAAATCATTACATTTTGTCAATCACTTTAATGCTTCTCTGACGCTTATGAGGCTTTGGGTGTCTACCTGTGCTAACAGTATTTACATCTGGTCACTGAGATGATATTGTGCGGTGTAAATCAGGTTTATGTGACCGTAGATTTCTAGACTGAAAGACTGGGTTTGATAACAGCAGCTCGATCTGTAGGACCATGTTCACAGTGTATTGTTTGCAATTCTTCTTTCCAATGTCAACTTTTAGGGTTTTTCCCCAGCTGTTTATTTGCTTTGCATTTAATCTACTAGATAATTGCTTGTGCTACATCCTGTCATTCACGTTTTGGTGTTTTAATTGCCAATTACCTCTTTATTATTTACATATTTTTTTCACCCATATGGAAATTACTGGTGGATATTAAATGTTAAATGTTGTGTATTGACACATCACTTTGAAAAGGCCTAAAATTTCTGGTCTTTATAGAGTTATAGAGTTATGGATTTTGATGAGAATAGAACCACCTCCTGCTTCCACTTCTCTCACACTGTACCAGTATTTACAGTTAGACCATAGACGCCTGGCCCCTGGCAAAAGTAATGTCTGTAATTGGGTGTCTGTGGCAAGGGTCACAGCTGTTCTGAGAGACAGGTATGGAGGAAAAAGGGTGTGTGTGACTCCAGGCAGCTGGAGCTAACTAGTGCTGTGTCAGATCATTAAATTCCAGGCCCAGATGAGTCCATGGGGATGCAAACGACTTTTTGATCGACCATCACAAAGGCATTGACAGGCACTGTATAGCTCTGCAGTTAGTTGGAAGGGAGGTTGCAGTTCCTTCCTTGGCTCCAAGCCCTCCACTCCTGAAGCCTTTAACCTGTACAGCATATATGGTACAGTAAATATATGTTGGTGGAATTCTTTCCCCAGATGACACCAATTATTTTTCTTCTTCCGTGAATTGGATTTCTGTCTCCCAATGGGTGCTGATCCCAGTACCATGCGTTAGAGCCTGCAGGTGTGCACGTGCTCTGCAGAAAAACGAAACTGCACAATAATCAGGGGGTTTATACTCTCCCTGCAGGCAGGCTAATCACTGCACATTTCTGCAAGTCATACTGCTTCCAATGCTTAAGTATGATTATGATGACCGGCACTGTTCTCTGACATGCACACAACCCCCACAGTCAGCGTAGATCGCAGCCTTCAAGCGCTTCCTTCATATGCAATCAGTCAGTGTGTGAGATCCCAAACTATGACAGGATTTTTTCAGACAAGGTGAACCAAATTTCTCTCTTTTCCTCATTGAAAGAACTGTTTCATCTGCCCTCGGTGCCTTCACGCTGTCTGATGGGGAAATGGCTTTTGCTTAGCAGAGGTGACCTTAGCTTGCTTTAGATTCTTCACTTCATTGATATTCTAAAAAGCAATTAATTCCCAAAAGATTAAATCACAGTTGTCCCGTCTTGATGAGAAATTAATGATGTTCATATTAATGTTAGAGATAAACTTCTCATTATTTCTCATATATGGAAAGAATTGTATTCTCCACCACAGATCACTTTTCTGACCATCAGCACCACTTGGCTTTTCACTCACTATTTTATTGACGATTGCTGCTGCTACATCCTAACACAGCGCAAAAGACGACGTGCTGAAACGCTCCCCTGACATGTTGCGATCAATAGGACATAACTCGGAAAACCGCCTCTCCTCTAAAAAGGAAAAAATGGAGAAAAAAAGGTTGTGGTAGATAGAAATAACATTGAAAATTGTGCACGGCAAAGCTTTCTTTATCCAGCTGGGATTTCTTCTTGATTGAGCATTTAGATATTTGTTGCGTGTCTTCCAGCAACGAGCATATTCACCTCTAATTAAAACCACTGGCATGTAAATAAAAATGGTAATCACTTTGACCTTTTATGACTCAATTCAACTGGGTACCCAAAAGGTTGTGCCACGTAACAATTTAAATGCAGTACCACGCCATATTGAAATCATTATTAATGAGCTTAAGTGCTTGACAAGCCTCATTAATTCTTCATTTAAGTATTAAGGTGACATTTCCACATGTGCTATGTGTTAATATAGATATATTTATCTGGATGTAGAAATAGTTCTTGCAATTTAGAGTAGTGCATGTCAAGCCACACGGAACAAAATCTGCAGTATTTCGTTAAGGATCACTCAACTTTCTGTCTGCCTGCATATTTTCAGTTTCTCCAGTGCAGAGAACACTGGGTGGGCCTTTGAAAGGGCTTGTCGATCAGAGGACTGTATAATATAGATCTTATAGAGCTTTCAAATTATAGTTTTACAGTTAATTATAGTTTATAGTTCTCAAATTATAGTTTGCATAAACAAAGAGCAACAAGTAGTGTGGAAATTCATCAACATGGAACCATTAATCAGTAACTTTGCAGCCCCCGGTTAACTTAATGGAAAACACCCAGATGTTGGACATGCCAGTCAGAGCCAAAGAGGCTGAGATCTTCTAGTGTGTTACGATTACGTCGTTAAAATATTAAATGATGCGTGTGTTTGTTTCAGATAAATTACTGTCCTCGTTGTCATCACGATTTAGGCTTCATTAAGCAACAGCTTACCTGTGACCGCTCAATGCCTGGACGTTTCCAAAGAAAAAATGTTGTATAATGTCTCCTAACAGACACTCCAAACCACCCCCCACCGTTACAGGGCTCTATTCTGAAACCTGCTAAATATGGATGCTGAACAGATACATCCATCCACGCATGTGTGGGCCGTAACTGTCTCTCTCACAAGTTGATGTCAATGTGTTACAGAAGTAAAGAATTAGCCAAAAATATTAAGAGTTTGGAGGCATTTCATTTGGAGTATGTTTGACTTACACGTTGCATTTAGTTTTACAGGGAATCATTTACAACTACCCTTTATGTGTGACCGGACAAATGTCTGCTGCTAAAAGTACATTGACGCCAAATAGAATATAAAGTTGTGTTTGACCACTGGGCCAAACAGATCTTATCACCATCAACTTCTTATCATCATGCATCATTATATTTTCCATGCATCAGAGATAACACACTGGGATTTGGGCACTGGGATCATTAGCAGAGCAAGTAAACACTGTTGTGACCCGCCACCAGTGTTGGCATGGCAGCAGGAGGTTGATGGCTACCATCTGGTTGATTTGGCCATGACTTATTTATTGGATCTATCGTTGACTCTGTAGTCCACTTTGCGCCAGTGCACTGGTGAGCAACATCTGGTCTTAAAAATGGTATTGAAAGGTTTTGAGCTCTCTTAATTTTTCATTCGGGCTACTGTTCTCTGAGGTACTTCTTTTCCCCTGACCAAGATGAAGAGTTGGCACACAAAATATGCTTGTATCAGCAAAGCATTGTTTCCTCTCTGTTTTTACCCTCCAGCGCTGATCTGTGTCAGAGACTTGGAGTGAACAGATCTCTGGCCCTGAGCACAGCCATGTGTCCATATAGGGGCTGGTAGACATCCAAATGACAACCATCTGCACTTTTGGAATCATTGAAGGACAAAACTGGATGATGAAACACATTTAGAAACAAACCTGAATCCCGTGAAAGTTGGAGCTGGACTGTAGATTAATTAATGGAGGCCACTGCTACATTTTTACCAATTATCACTGCAGTTGCATCGTGGAGAGGACTGAATTTCAGTCATCTGAGAGACGCTGCCATTTCCACATGTCTGTCAGTATCAGGCCTTTCCTCGGGCCTTTTCGAAATTTGTACCCTGTCACATGCGCTTAACTTTTGTTTGTTTGACTGTGAGTATACACTGGCAAGCCTCGCAGATTCAAGCATGGTATGATCTAATGTGGCAGGATATATGTAAGCCCTTGGTGACATCTCACTGTCGGGTCAGTCTCTGTCTGTTCCTCAGAGCAGCATCGTAGCTAGAAAACAGGAAATTTCACCTGCAGCCTGGAGAGTCCTTGAGCCAAACACTGAATTCGTACAAGGACCAGCAGGGCTGTACGGCACCTCTGATCTCCGCGTGCAGGGGTTTGAGAGAAAAGACAATTGTCCCGTGGTGCTCAGTCAGGCATTCCACGTCAGAATGAGGACTACGTTCACAAGCACATCAAAGGATCTGACTCCTTAAGGGCACAAAAAGTCCAGCACAATAAATGATGAGGACGGTTGGTTAAGATTCAATTAAACACAACATTTGTACACAATTCAGGCCCATAAAAGTACGAGACAAGTCATGACAGATTGTCTTGGCTTTACATTCTGCTGGTGGTGATGGTGAAAACTCGTCTGACAGTCTGGAGGTCATGTTGGTTGTTAGGGAGATAATCTGTCCAGGATACAGATGATACTTTAGGATCTGGATCCATCAATCGACTGGTTCATAGAATGTGGTGAGAAAGTGGATTGGTCAGACGCAGTATTGCGATATATGAAATTTGTGAATGATAGAGGCAGCCTTGGACTTCAGACATGATGTAAACACCAGAAATGCTTGAATGAACAAAGATATTTCACAAAAGATATATTGGTATAAAAACTCTGAAATTACTTCCCAAGTTACTTTCCATCTATCTTTGCTTGATTCTGGTCGTTTGAGTTCAGAGGAAGAGAACTGGCTTGAAAAAGGCATTTGTACTGTGGAAATCACTGCATGGTAATATGTTGTCCAGGCCTGCACTTAATGCCCACTCATAATAATAGTAAAAAAGTAGCAAACGTGATGTTCACCAGAGGTTGAATGATACAACACATTAAAAATGGTTCCATATTGTTTGTCTTGCGTGTTGGAGTCTTTCAAGGCTGTCATTCCTCATTCTGTGTGTGATTTTCTTGGACAAGGTGTACCCAGGATTTGGAGGGTGTCCAGTTTAGTCACCGAAGGATTGCGTCTCTGCTTTTTACAGATGACGTAGTCTTGTTGGACAGAACAGGCTGTGACCTCCAGCATTCACAGGGGTGATTCACCATTTGAGTGTGATATGGCTAGGAAGGAGCCATGGTACTAACTAGGAAAGGGCAGCTTGTCCCCAGAAGGTGGGGAGTGAACAAACACCTTGGGGTCTTACGAATGTGATGACTGAGTAAAAACTGTTGTAGTGAGGTAGAACTCTAATCAGGCAATACATTTGAATTCCTCCCTGTCGTATGAGCTCTGTACAGTGACCGAAAGAAAGAGAGCACAGGAAGCAGCGGCCAAAAAGACTTTGCTCATCATCATACGTTCCATTAAGTTTGCTTTGGAAACTTGACATGATATTTTCTGAAAGGGGAAATCCAAAGCTGTCACATTTGAACTCATCAGAACAGTTGGACATTACTGAGGTTAAAGGCAGTAGATGCCACACTGATGGAATCAGGGCGACTGCAGACACTGTATAATTACACAGCTAACGCTTGTTCCAGATGGACGTCGTCCAGACACAGAGATAAAGGACTGATGATACGTCACTGCTGGAGTTTGTTCAACTGGAAAGCTGCTTACGGCCACACTGGATGTCCGACACGTCTAGTGTAGAACTTACCAATAGGCTTTTTTTTCTGCAAACTTATTTGTTAAAATTTTACTACTTCCAAAAACATTTTAGCTTTTTTCATGCAGCTCCATCTGAATGCCACTAGGTGGTAGATTGTGTGTAATCCGACATAAATACAGTAAAAACTAGAGACTAGTCACAGAAGGACATACCCATCACTTTAAACGATACATCATGGAGATAATATATTTTCACGAGGTTTACCTACATTTAAAGGATAAGCTGTTTCTGTAAAGGTTCTCAGTCATCCAGGTCATGGTTATCCAAGAGGGGTTGAATAGAATCTAGGTATTTCACATCAACAAAGGGTACCAGGAGTGCTGACGAGCCAAGTGGTATCGACGACCCAGACCAAGGCCCCATAGAGGTTAGATACCTGGGACTCTCCACCAGTCAGTTAGAACTGAAGAAGCTTGGATGAGAGGCGAAACGTCGTCAAGTATCTTCTATGAAGTCCAGTTGCACTCGGTTCAACCCTTCCTTGATAAGATGTGTCTCTTTCTTCTGACAGGCTTGGATTCCCCATGATGATAATGACGTGTATGATCGGCATGTGCTACCTGCTGGCCACACACATCGGACTCGGCTGGAACATGTGATGGACAGATCCGCTATAGAGAACCAAAGAGACACTGTTTGCGTGCGTGTGTGTGTGTGTTTCAGAGAGAGAGAGAGAGAGAGAGAGAGAGAGAGAGAGATTTACCAACAATCAAAAATTTTCAAAAGTTTCGGCTCACCATAGTTTGATGGCTAACTTGATACAATGTTGATATTCCAGCCACGATGTAAAGCAGAATTGTCATAATTAGTAACGTACAGACACATCACTGTATAATCTCTATCAGTGTGTCATCTGGATTATACTTTGATAATCTGTGACAAACTGTAACAAAACAATCAAGTCTTGAACTCCAGCTAGGACAGGAAACCTGCTTTGGATCAAACATCCCTGTCTGGGTTTTATGAACCTCTTCAAAACTTTTCTCACCCTTTTATCATCCACAAAGTGTCTAATCCAAGGGAAGAACACTTGTCTGTACTGATTAAAAATGCCCACATCTGTGACTGTACATGGTGCTCCTGCCTCAATGGTGGTACTGATCCCACTTAATGCCTGTGAGGTCAGGCTTATTCCTTTGGAAATGTAGGTGGTCTGTTTACAAAACAGCAGTCAGCAGCTAATTGTGTGTGAAATTACAGTATGACACGAATTTGCGTATAGAATGTCTAGAATATTGATAATTATCAGTTTCATTCATGGTTTACCAAACTTGTATTTATATTTAAAATGATGTTGGTCCTTTTAAAGTATGAATACGCAGTGAAAGGGATTTTGTAATGATGACTGTCACATGCCCAATATAAGTATCATCCATCAATGCTAATATCAGGAGATATGTTAACCAATACAACAGCAACTACAAGAGAACACAACTGAATCACACACACAATGAAAATATATTCAGTGATTGGACCCAATTTAAAATTATATTTAATCTTGGAGTTGGACTTTTAATCATGGAAGTGCTCCTGTACAGAGCAAAATTGAAAGTATTTGTAGTATTTATTGTAAACAACACCCTTTATATCATTTATAACCAGTGGCTGAAACATTCAGACAGACAATCAGCATCACTAATAATAAAAAAAGAAAAAGAAAAGTTTGTTTCTGATTTCATTTGCCTCCGTTTGTTTTTCATTCTTCATTAATATCTTACAATAATCCTCCTTAAACACACTTGGGAAACAATTGTAATAAACCATGGCACTATACAACAACAGCATTCTGCCCAGTAGACCACATTGAAGCAACAAGCGAAAATAACACTGTCACCATAAGAATGGTGCTGTCCGCCTACACTCATAAACTCAGAGTAAGTGGCTCTCGGGGCTGCTCCATGTATGAAATCACTAAATAAAAAGATGGCAGGAAGATGGGAGGTGGATGTGTTTGGAGATGTGTGCGGAGGAGGGGTACAAGAAAATGTTCATTACAACACTATCAGTCCCGTATACTACAATACACAGATCATATATTAATGCTATCGGTGGGTGGCAGCATGTTTGTTCTCCTGTTGGACCAACAGCTTCTTTCCTTACACTCACTGACAGTGACTTAGAGTAAAATACAGTGTTTACTTTAATTGGTCAATTTCTAGACAAAACAAACTCCAGCTCCACAGATCGATGTAAGGAACTTCTGCAGCTCTGTTGGTTTGTATCACAGTAGGACCGAGCAGACCACGCGACGGAGGTCACGAGGTCAAAGCCCACAAGTATTTATTGACATATTTTATGCACTGATTTAATTTGACGACTTTGTTTCCCACATCGTGAATGGAAAGGCCAAATTTGGGAACTCGGATAGCTTGTTAGGTCACATGGTCTGGTCAGGTTTGTTGATGGAGTCGCTCTCTTATCACATTATTCCGTCCAGAGTGTGACAGCTTCCTTTGTGGAGGAGCACGGCGAGTAACAGACGTATTTTTGTGTCATCCAGGTTGTTATGAAGCCGTACTCTGTGTCACAGCCATAATTAGCAGCCCATTAATTAAAAACAATTTACTCTCAGACATCCAGACACCTCTAAATTCATATGTATGTGTCATCAGCGTATTTTCAGGATCTTATTACTGCATGATGAAACTCTTATTATTTACATTATTACATCCCCCTTTCTTGTCTTCTTCTACACTAAAAGCTGTCCACAGCAGATGTCCCAAGTTTAGTTTCAAATCTCCCATCCTACTCAGGCACCAAATAATCCAGACACCTGATAATGAAGAAGCATTAAGTCTAACATGTGTCCTAGTTTACATAATACGGCTTCAGATTAAAACGTTAGAGGTTATCGTAGTTGTTTGTTGCACCACATTCTCCAGCTCAGTGATCTAAAAACAACACAACATTGCATATTGTGAAGCAATATGTGTTGTCTTCAGGCTGGAGTGCATTCAAATTTGGCATTCTGTTGGTGTAACTTTTGCTTGGTATTCAGTCCAAGTGTGACACGATTCCATATATTGTACTGGAAACCAAATTCAGCCTGGCATAGGGCATCAAATAGAGTTTGACATTTCTGTCTGAATCTGACGGGTCTCCACTATTCTTGCTGGGCTGGGCAGGATCTAAACATCATTTCTAAGATTTAACTCTGATCTAAACTGGTCAGACGGGCGTTCTGTGTGTCCCAGTGTTAGGCAATAAAGTGTAATAAGACGCAGGTAGAGGTGCTGGCTTTCTTTTTCTCTCTTTTTGTGGATGATGGCTTGGATGGTGTGAAATGTACTTTGTTTAATGATGACTAAAATAATTTGCAGTCAGTTTATGTGACACAATGCAACAAACGATGTACAACCATAATAAGATGACATGGATATAATTTGATATGATTTTCAGAGGATTGCGTTTGGATTTTATGAGTACAATGTAATTTAATAAGCAGAAAAGCAACACAAGGACCAGATTAGAGAGTAATATATGTTTATTGCTGAATGTTATTTTTCTTTTTACGATGATGCTATTCTTCCTCTGATTATGAGCTAATTAATTAATCTGGCGCAATGAGGATTCCTTTGCTCTTCCTCCAAGCAGTCTTCTCTCTCCATGGCTAATGCTCTTATTCATCAAGAAGGGATTAAATGTGTTCTGCCCTCTGTAATTAAGAAGTGAGTGAGGGAGCTTAAGAGGATTCACTTTAAAGGCTAAAAAAGCCTGATCCTCCTGTTACAGGACAAAGTAATGCGATATAGAAAGTAATCAACATTTCCCTCTTTAATTGCCCTCTCAGGTTGGATCAACCTGAGAGACGCTCTGTTAGCGTAATTAGGGTGGCCATTAAAACAGCACCGAGCATGATGAAGGAGCATCGATACAAAACCGCTGAAAGATCGACCTGAGAGCAGGAGCTGCAGGAAAGGGAAAAGAAATTCAAAACACTTGAGAAAAGAGACAAAGTGAGACGAAGGGGAACTGCTCTGTCTCTGTGCTCTGTAGCAGAGTAACAAAAGAAGTCATAGATGGGCAGCTAAACAGATGTTCACAGATGTGCCATGTCAATGCTGATTAAGATACGCATGGCCATATTTGGACAATTTACGGCACATGGTCTGGCACACTACAGCGCCCGGTGCTTTGGGGCGTGTCCAAATCCGTTCTGCTATATTTAGACGGCATGAAATCTCCGCACCAAGTGAGGCACCGCATGCAAAGAGGCAGCGTTTAGGTTCCTAACTAATTAGGAATCTAAATAAAGTGCTTTGGGCCAAACACGAATTTAACCAATCAGAGCGTCACCTGCCGTTCCCTTGAAGAGCCAGCTGGGACTGAACACGGTTCATTGCTAGTTAGATGGTGGAGACTGGATTTGGTTTAAGAGGGCAGACAGATTCATACATAGAAAATGTAATAACCGGCAAAATCAGTTGCCATCACTTGACGTCAGAGTCAGATTGCAGGCCTGATTTCTGTTTAATCAAATGTATCTTTTGTATAGAGGAAACATGTTGACACGGTAAAAAATGGGGAAACTTTGACAGCAAGAAAAAGAAGATTGTTAAAAGATGAACCGACCGCTGAGTGCAGGGACTGAGCACAGCGTGCAGCTTCATGTCACGCTGGGTCCACACACACTGCAGGTTTCCTCTCCATCCAAATGTAGAAACACTCGCTGGTTTCTCTGATTTGTGCGTTTAGGGAAATAAGCCAAACTAATCAGTGAAATCAGCTGTTGACTTGATGCAGCCTAAAGCTTTCAGTCACATCGATTCACACCTTTGATTTCCACTGAACTCTATTCTCTTCAAGTGAATGGCCCGCGCTCAACTGCTACAATCAAGTATGACAATGACTTATCACAGCTTATACAAGGCTATGACAGCAAATTAGAGGCCTATTATTTCCCTTTCAAACCAGCAGACAGGAGGTTTCAAACTATCAAATATGCAGCTTCTTCCTGGTTCAACCTCAGTTGTGTCACAGCTGATCGCAACTCACACCCATTGTTTGATTTATGGAAACATTGTGTAGATGATAAACGTGAGGACGATTCACAGATCACTTTTTGCTGTCTTTGGTTTTACAGGCAATTTAACTCAGATTGCAGCAAAGATTTGTTTTAATGGCTTACAAGTGAACGCATCATTGGGTAAATTCTTAATTAATGTTAGTTAATCTTAGTCTTAATTATGGAAATCTAATATATGAATATATACATGTCCCGGTACCACAGAGTTAATGTGTTGTTCTCCATATTTGTAACAATGCATAAGGATGTTTAACCAACATATAGTGATCTTTACAATCAGCCTGTGTGTAAACGATATGTTTAACATGTACAGCGTGTGTGTGATGTATTCCAATACAATCTGAACTAATAGGAAGAACATCTGTGTGTCATCGAAGTCCATGAGCGTACATAAACACTTCAGTAGATTTATACGTGGTCATAACAGCAATATGAGATTATTAAATTTGAAGATCAAAAAGGAGCTCAGAACTCAGGAACTGATTTGGATTTTTTTATATAATATAAAAATGAATATTGTTTCTTGACTAAAATGGCTCCTCAGAGCCAGCAGCAGTGGTTGTAGTCTGGGCCATGCTTTTATTCTAAGACAAACGGGGAATTTGACAAGTGATGTCCTCACTTTAGAGAACCAGCCAGTAATCCTGCTGAGTAAGAATACATGTCTCTCAAAGATCTGACAGCAGGGTCCAAGGTCACAGCCTGTGACCTTCACTCTGGTTGGTGTTCAGTTGATCTCTTCCATTGCTTGTGTCATTTCTCTGGAGTATTTTCTCTCTTCTTCCCCTCCTACCAGTCACGTCTCTCCTGATTAGCATTAATCTGTTTCTCAGTCCCACTCACCTGTTTCCCATTTCCCCTCATCTACACAGCCGACCCCAATTTGTCAATCTGCCCGTTTCCTTGGATTTTTCCTCAGACGAGCCCTTCTGTTGTCTTTGCATTCTTTGTACGTTATCCAATAAATGCAGGATGTCTAATCTGGTTAATTCAATAAACTGTTGACTAATCATGATCAGCGAATCTCTGATTGGCTGAATGTAGTGAAAGTGAAATCACCTTCAAGAGTTACTTACTTCGATCCATCTGTTTTAGAACTGACGCAGGTACGTCTGATGTCTGCATTAGTTGTGATCGTCACTCTGTCTAGCGGCTCTATAATCATATTAAATACAGCGTCAGTGCCTCTAAATGACATGTTCAGTTGAGTGAAGAAGCTACACAGGAGACTTCGGATTAATAGCATGAAAAATGGTGAAAATGTCTCCAGCTTAACCTAAAAAGTAAGAAAAACATCCCTCTCTTTTCAAAAACACAACAGAAAATCGATTCACAGTGCAATTTCTGTTTTCCTTTGATTGAGCTCAAAGGTTTTTGTGATATTTACAATTTTTTTTGCACTGTAAATCCATGAAAGTCATCCTGCTTCATGTGTGTACTCATGAAAGCACTCCAAAGGCATCTAAGTAAAAACCGCTTTCAAGGACAGTCGGACCAGGTCTGCCTCACCTTCCCGTCCAGCATCAGATCTTTAGCTACACTTCATTATGTGTGGAAGACATAGTTCCAATAGCAACAGACAATTTGTGCCACAGCGATGGCAGGTGAGAGGACGGCCAAGGGACGAAGTCGATCTGTGAATGAGATAGATGACTCGTTCTGGTTTATCTTTCCATAGCATCACACAGGTGCTGCTGCATCGCTCCGTTAGCGCAGCTATGTGGAGAGAAAAACCTCCATTGGCAAGGCAGACACGTAAATGCATCAAATAGAAATGAATTCATGTAATGCAGTGCCAGCTGAAGTTAATACAACACATAGAAAATCTGAATTCAAAACAAGACGTGTTGGATGCCCTCCATGTTGACTTCACCTCCCAACCAACAAAATTCAAGCGACAACTGCATAGAAAACTCTGATTTTTGTCCAAGTTGCACGACTAATATCAGATCCTTGAACAATGATCAAAAAAATCAGATTAGATTCAATCATTGTCATGATAATCAGCTGACAGCCGTATCACAGAGTACAGAGTACAGGGTACAGGGTACAGAGTACAGAGTACAGGGTACAGAGTACAGGGTACAGGGTACAGAGTACAGAGTACAGGGTACAAGGTACAGAGTACAGGGTACAGAGTACAGAGTACAGAGTACAGGGTACAGGGTACAGAGTACAGAGTACAGAGTACAGGGTACAAGGTACAGGGTACAGAGTACATGGTACAGGGTACAGAGTACAGGGTACAAGGTACAGGGTATGGAGGCTCCATGGCCTCCCAGAACTGTGAATTGTGAATCACCCTGATTGTCTACAGCAGTTTGCAGAGTGCACCACACATGAATCGCTGCAGAGTTAGTTTGTGATTGGACCTGGAACACTTCTTCAAAAGCGTCTCAGTCCTTTTAACCACCAAGTGTGACCACTGAGTTCAGGACTGCAGAAATGAATGATGGAAAATTTAGCTGAACCTGATTCAAGCAGACTAATCCGCACAGATTTACATCACAAAGTACTCAAAATGACCCAAAAAAGTGCTGTCAGATGTGTCCTGTCCACTGTATATCTACACATACTCATTCTGTGTGTGTTATGTGACAAACACTAATAATTTACCATTGTTCTGAAAGGGCAAACACAGTCATAATGTCATTCATAGGTGTAAGTAAAGTGTTTTTCTGTGGACGCCCTATCACGTTTCGTTCCTTCTCCTTTAGGCTGAAAAGCCTTATTGGATTTTACACGTATGTAATTGAATTTAAAGACAGTCCAGGACCATTTGCCTTGATTTACATAGAACAAACAAGCATGTTGTTCCCCGAGGATATTTTCTCTCACAGATCGTTTCAACCCGACCTGGAGCAACAACACGGATTAAACATTTAGCTCATCTGTCCAGATATGATCCCCAACAGAGAATAAAAGGGGCCTCCATCTTTTCCCCCAAAACGTCCCATTATGCTTCCCATCTTGCTTAAATCCAAAATTTATTATGACAGAAAACACCAGTCATATACAAACAGTGGTTGAGGTAAGATACAGTCTGTCATGAGGCACGTTTTCTAATAAAACAACTGAGTCCTACTTCTAAAATAGCTTGAAGTTCTCGTAAATACATTTCAAATACTTGTGAAGTGCAAAATTGATTGCACTGATGTACATTTATGACCAAAAAAAACCAAATCTTTATTCCATATTCTCTCTTTTTGTAGTAATGCACATTTCAGATATAAAAAGAACCAGAGTTATGAAAATAGCATGAGTATCAGAAATGGAGCCAGAAAGAGCAGGATTATCAAAACAACCCTCACGGAACGCCACACTGTCGAGGAGTACGATCTCAACACTTGCACTTGACTGTACCATGGAATAATGGGATATCAATGTCACACTGAATCCACAAATATGAAAAAAAAAATCCAAAGCTGACATTAAATATGCTGTTTACAGGAAGTTAGATAGGAGCCAAAGACTGCAGTACATGTCAACAAAAATATGGGTTCGCACATAGCAGAGAGCAAAGGTTTGCTTACAGAGCGCCGTCAGTGTGTGTACAGTGGCAGACAAACGCTCATTTCCTGCCACAAATAATACAAAAGTGTGTGTTATAAACAACTGGTAAATGACAAACCATCCATCAAGCATGTTTACATTAATTAGTCCAACACCACTGAAGATGACACCTCACAGTACTGCACTGAATACATGGATCTGAAGCTGTACTCTCTAAC